>VWZG01004110.1:248673-262370 GCA_013396735.1 Grallaria varia | reverse complement strand
TAGAAAAAGCTATATAGAAAGATACATACAGAAAGATAAAACTATTGTTAATATATCTTTAGTGTTTGAACATTGCATATTAATGACTCACAGATTAACCATTAAGTCAGTTAAATAGATTAATTATTAAACAGAAAATAAGATACAGACATTCTCTTTCATCTGATTTTTTGAAGGTCTCCTTGTCATATTGGTTCCTTTCAAACCTTTGTTCTTGAAATGCTGCTTATTATTCAGAACATTTTGTCTGGAAATTGATTTAATGACTGATTTTTTAAGCATTTTCTAGAGCATGACTACAAATATATAGGAGAACATCCACATGTTTGTTCCTTTACCTCCTTATCCACTGGCTAAAAGAAGATAAGAGATTATGAAAAAAAGATGAGAAAATGGGTCATTTAAAAAAATTTATATTACTAAGCTAAATGTAGCCTTTAAATACCAATTTATTAAAAAAGATAATAATTTCTTAATTTTATATCAAAACTAACCAGTTTATTAATAAAACTGGAGGATTATTTTTTGGAGGAAGTGCAAATCTCCATTACATGTGCCATTTGAAATACTGCATGGTATTTGGATTTGTAGATAAATTCAAATACAATAGGCAGTTGACCAGAATAGACTGTGCGTTGCAGTGCATCATTTATAGAACTTGATATTTGGTCCTATGCACTGTGCACATGTAGTTGAATGTGACCACAGTTTTCCAGTACTTTGATTAAAGAGACACCAAAGCAATCTATTAAAAAATGCACGACTCAAAAAAATCCTCTTTGCCTCAGAGAGAATATGAACTCTCACCTCCTGACAGCACAGAAGTTTACTCCAGGGGCACTAAAATAACAAGCCAGCAGTAGTGTAGAACATCAAACTTTCAATGAGACTGAAAACGCTGGCTACAAAACACAGCTGGCAGTGTGCTGGATAGCTGTCAGAGGTGCCAATCACGTCTAGAAAATTCAGTTTTATATGCTGGGCAGAGATACATACACGTACACACTCCTGCACATATGTCTATTTTTGAGATATCCAAGTAATGTGCTGTAATGTACATATCAATGCTACAGCAATCATAACCATTGATGGACGCAGAAGCTGCTTCCTTAGCTGCAGCTGAGTAATTAACTGGTAAGAGCGCTGCCCTCAGAGGGAGCGGTGGCTGGTGGAGGCAGCCCCACGGCAGCAGTGTGAGGAGATGTTGCCAAGAGGCCAGACCCAGAAAGACTGTGAAAAAGGGAGCAACAGATTAAGAGCAAAGAAGCAAATATAGAGACAGGCTCCTTGTGGCCCTCACAGTGCTTGAAGGGTGTTTGATCAGGGTGCCAAAAGAGGAAGAAGTTCTGAAAGACTGCTGTGCCCTGGCAAGCTGTCACTCCTAGTGGAGCAAACCCTCATACAAGACTTCCTTAAGGAACGGGAGTAATAGTTATCCCGCTTTCCATGTTTCTGCCTAGTCTCTCATTAGTGACTGCAATGGCCAACCATGCTGGTTTTTTTTATTTGAATACATTTCAAGGAGAGTGAAGTGTGTGACCTGGCAGCAGTTCTATTGTGTTTCAGTTTTCTGCAAAGGCTTTTATTTCCCTCTCTTTTGTAGATTTCTTTATAATGGACGTTTTTTCTGAAAGTGTTTTTGAATTCATTCTGCTTGTGCTGTGGGAATAGCAAGCATAAACTGTCTGATGTCCACTGCTAGGAAAGAGAGGTCTCAGATCTGAGAGATGCAAAGCCTTATGATGCAGCTATAGGAGTACTTTTTAGTTAGTTAGCGTTTAGCCGTATCAGATCGCAAGTAGAACTTCTTCTCCCAGACATAGGTTATAAATTAATACTCTTTATAAAATTACATTTTAAAGAAAAGGTAATTCTGCACTGACATTCTTTATTTCTTTATTCTTACCCTTCTCTATCCTCTTCCGTCAATGTATCTGAAAACACTTGGCTATTGATGCAGGACCTGGTTTCTGAAACTCAGCTGGCCTGTAATCGAGTGCTTTGTCCTGTGCCCTCTTTCCCTTCCTCTTCTTTATATTATAAATACTTCAGGGAGTGGAGCATCCTTTATTTATGTTTGTACAGTGCTATGTAAATGTAAAGTGCCATAAGTATATGTTGGTTTTAAATATTTATACTCACAAAATTCAATGCAGTCAGCAAAATACTGAAGTAGAGGTTCAAAGTTTCCCTAAATGCCTCTCTCACAAGCATCTCCAGAAGGACCTTTTTTATCTTTGACAAAGAGGTGGATGGAATAATATAAATATTTAAAAGATTTTTACTTCACAGATTGCCATGTTTTTTTCTATAAATAAAACAGTTTTGAGAATGAAATATTAAGGTGTACTTTGGTTTTATGAAACTACCTTTATATCTACTGTACCTACATGGTTCATTAACATTAACGTACAAAAATAGTAATTGTTTCTTCAAATCACTTGTGATTTTTTAAAAATAAGTATTTTTATTCTGTATTTTATTTATTTTGTTTATGTAGTTCTGGTTTCTGGGAATACTCAATGCTTATGATGAACAGGAATATAGTTTTGCAGTTTTAAGTACTTCTAAGTCAATCTGAGTAAATTTTAATTTTGTCTAAACTCTGCCTAGGCAGAAAAATAAACATGATTAATAATAAAGACTTCTGAATTTCAAAAAAAAGTCCCTATAGTTCAATGATGTGTAATAAATGTGTAATAATTCCTATCCTGTTCTAAATCAAATCAGAAATCTTCCACTGACTTTGAAGAGTTTGTAGCTGGGACTGTAAATCTCAACCACATCAAAAATAATATATTTATTTTGAGCAAAAGGCTCTGCTGACTGTGTACCTAATTGAAAAATCCTTTGAGTACTGAATTTGGTGTCATATGAAATCCCAGCCTACAGACATTTTGCTCAACATATGCTTCAAATTTTTAAAGGCATTACTGGTTTTGACATCCAAGTTCCTAAGGGGTCTAAATTTCTGCTTCTAAACACACCAGAAATATTGTCAAGTCTCTTAACAGATTAACTTTTATCTCAAATTGCGCTTCTACTAGGGTTATACCAAATAGACAACTTTATGCTTACCTTATCTAAGCAGAGAACGCACAAGTAGTCTGCTCTGAGGTTCAAGTGCTTTTTAAATACTCGATAAAAATTAACCTGAAGTTTTTGACATTTCAATTACATCAATTCAACAGAGTATAAGGATAATCTGGTAGGAGGAGACCCAAAATAAATTTTCAGGTGAAGCATAACATATTTTTGTATACCAATAACTAATAGTTTTGTTTGTTTTCTTCTTAGGGCACATTGAATCCCTACTGTGTGCTGTGGGATGATTCAAGAATGTAAGTGACAGATGTTTGCTTCTATTGCTATGGTTCAAATATTACAAACTACCTAGTAGTATTTAAGTGGTTGTCAGTCAATGAGTTGGTACAAGGGCAAAGAAAACAAACCTTTGACAGAGTGAAAGGCTTCCTTTCTGCAGCTGTGTAAACTGAAATAATACAATATCTCACCAGGAAGAGATTACTCACACAGTAATTTTAATCTGCTTTCTCAAGATTAAAATGAGGATGTCTAAGAACTGTAGTTCCTTGATGGTTGTTGCTGGGCAACAGGCAAGTGGGTAAACGATGCGACAAATAACTGAGGAAGGCTCCCATTTCTGTTACTGCAGGGAGAAATATAATTTTCAAGTGTGATCCCCACAGCAATCTTCATTTTAGTTGATTCAAATTTTCATTTTAGTTTATTAAAATAATAGCTGTATACTAAGCAGTGAAAGCTTACTATCAGTCTTCTGCTACTTTTTTTCAGTGTGTGTCCCTTCTGTAGCAAAAAAAGAAAATGTTTGCTGTATAAAAGTAAAGCAGTAAAGTCGGTGTGGTTTAAAAAGAAACCCAAGTTTGTGCAGTTGTAATTTGCTGCATTAATCTTTCACAGTAAATCGCCCATTAAAGTCAAGGTGAACTTTGGATAGATGCAGATTTTTTCAAGAAGTGTCCCTATATAAATGGCATATTTTTTTTCTAAAGATGATGTTGTATTTCTTATCCAGGTATATCTTATATGTCTTATGATACAGAGTCATCTACAGTTTTAGAAATTGTCTGTGATTTTATGAAGGCTTTTGTCCTTGAGCTTGGGTTTACATCAGTACTCTGATGGTTTAGAAACAACATTATAGTATCAAAATGAGAAACTTTTGACATGATAATAGAAATCATTCCAAATACAAGTAGTACCATGGTCTGTGTCTCTGCAAAAGAATCATAACGGCATTATTTTCCAGCAACATCATAGTATTCAATTTCTGTGAAATTTGTGGAATCAATTTCTTGAAAGACTTGATATTATACATTATGAGCACATGGAGTGCAGATGATTTGGAACATGTCCTTTGTTTCCTCTTTACAAGGTTTTTCTTACACAGGAGTGGTATAGTGCTTGGTTTATAATTTTTTATATGCATTACTTTAAGCACTGTGTATTTAGACCACATGCTCTGATTTCACTGTTCCAGTCCATAATATCAAAGGCATATTTGCATGAAATTAGACTACTAAAAAAAACCCCAAAACCCCATGCTGTGGATTTAACAATGTGATTAAAAGATTTCATGCAGGTATTTGGGATGAATGTGTGAAGTAATCACAAACAAATTGTGTGCTTGCCGCTTGCTTTGCAAGCATTTATCTTAGTATTTTTGATAGAGAGGTTCAGTGCTACATGTAAGTACAGGTTTCAATATGCTCAAAATCTGGATAGAAAAGTGAACTTTTGAAATATCTAAAATCTACATAAAGCTTATTAAAATAGTCTGAGGTTTTGGGGGAGAAATATATGCTTTTGTATTCTGAAGGATATCTTTTCTAGGCATAATTTTTAGTAGTAGCTATTGAAGCTGTTCAAATGTTTTAAGATTGGAGGCATTCTTGGAGATGTGTCCATTTTTAAAAGTGATATAAGCCCTCAATTATGCTCACTAGGATGTGATGCATCTGTAAGGTCTGCGTGGCCACCACTGTCATTTGTTTTGCACTTGCATGTGTGCTGTTTTATGAGAATGTGACACTGTCTCTTACTTGAGTGTGCAGTAGCAAGAGCAAACTTCTACTTTTTTTTCCTCCATCCCTTTTAGAAAACAAGCATCTATAGTTTTAGCTGTGGGCACTAGCTTATGCAAAATTTTATTTTTGTAATGCTGTTTCATTTTGGTTTGGACCATTTTATTTGTATTTGTATTTAGTCGGAAATATTTCAGTATTTGTATTATCAACGCTGCGAGTTTTAAGTTATGAGCTCTATAATGCTGACTCCGTTCCTATTATTTATAGATGCTAAGAAGTAAATAGTTATGTGTCCATGACTATGTTGGGTTCTTGGTGGCTTTTTTTTATTTTTTCGACTTTTTCTAAACCTCAGGAATTAGTCATCCTCAGCAGCAGGCAACTGGATTTGATGGATTAATAACCTAATTCACACTGCAAATCCTACAGAGCTGTGATGTACTCATGTCCTTCCAAACTGAGTAATTTTTGCACAACCAGGATTTGGCAAGTGTTTTGGAACAAACTCAACAAAATGTAGTCTGCTTTAGTTGAAGGTGCTTAACTAATCAATTGCCTATTGTGAGTCAGGTGTTTTAAATTAAGTGGTTTTCAGAGAAAAACTGTGTTTGCTTTTATTGTCGGCATACAGCCAGCAGTAACCTCTAATGGGCTTTGCCATCTTTTTAGACACTTCTCCCGAGTGCCTTTTACGTTCACATTTGGTAAATACTTCCTCCACTGATCTTGTTAGTTTAGTTGTTCTCCTACAGCAAGGAAAGCGTTGTCTATCCGGATTTTAGCCATACTTTTCAGGAAATTGTCAGTGATTGCATTTCCCTGAAATCCATCCATGAAGAAAGTTCTGGATCTGTGAGCTCTTTAATCACACTAGATCATCAAGCTTATCCCACTACCACTGGTGTCTGTGACAATTCTAACTAGTTAGTCATCCTAAGTTTGGCAAAAGCAGCTTTAATCTATTCCTTCTATGAGATTTGGTGATTCTTCCTTCTGATTATGTTTTATAAGGTTTTTCATTTATCAAGCTGGCAGGCTTGTGTTCTTTCTGTAGGCAGCTAGTCAAATGTGTGTACAATATTGAGACAGTGCAATTAGAGAATAAAATATTGTGTCATATATTAAACTCAATCCAATAATTCAGCATTTTATTTCAGTTGATTATCCCAAATTGTAGAGCACATCTGTCTGTGTTGATTGAAACCAAGCTTTTTATGAGTTCTGGTGCTTCCTTTGATACCTCTAGCTTCCCTGCATAGAGCTGGTAGCATGAGTTGTTTATAAGTGGTGACTTTCTCAGAAATCCGAGTGATATCTTCATCTATTCTAAATGTTGACTTCAGTAGGCTTAGGATACTGAATGCTTCTCCTTCTAGTGTGTGGGAATATACATGGAATATTTATAATTAAAATTCTTAGGAGAAACAGTTTAGTTCCTTAAACCAACCAACTGAAAACTCCAGAAAGAATTGTGTATTTTCTGCTTTACATTGTCAGGCATGAGCAAACTATCCCTGCTGTCAGGAACTGTTTGTGATACATCAATTCCAGTGTTTCATTCTACAGAGAGAAAGAAAAGGACTTGGTCAGGTGCTAGGGCTTTCCTACCCCACAAGTGATTTGAAAGATTTTATGATGAAACAAAACCTGAAAGTTTTTCTTTTGTTCCTCCTACCTTTCTGGAAAGGAAAAGAAGAAAGGTTAGGGAGACAGCAAAAACAGTCTCAACCAGCAAGAGATATAGTCAGATGCATTTACTTGGGGACCTCAGAGACCATCACTTCAATTTTTTCTTTATATGAGTAACTTGAGGAGTCTGAAATATACTTTTCAGCCTTACAGGAGCAGCCCATGCCCACTGAGCTGTCAGCTCCTCTGGAGTGTGTTACTCACAATGTGTCCTGCTGGAACTCTGCCATATTATTTAGAAAAATATTCATGGGTTGGGGAGTTGATTCCCAGCAGCTTTGTATTTAATTTTACCACTGTTTCTGTGTTTGTCACCATGCCAAACCTAAATCTTAGCCATATCACTATTAAGGTTTTTTTTGCCTAGCAGTGTTTTGTTTTATGCAAGTCGGGGTAAGGCTCTGTAAGCTCAGGGGACCAAACAATCCTTATAGGCATGCATACATTTCCATTCAAAGAATGCCATTTTTTGTGGCAGTCTGAAGAGTTCTCATGAACTTTGTTGCCATCTCTGATGTTTATATCTGTGATAGGTGCCGTAACAGTCTGCATGGATGTTGTGGTTTAACACCAGCAAGCAAGCAAGCACCATGCAGCCACTCACTCCCTCCCCCAGTAGGATCAGGAAGAATCTCAGAAGGGTAAAAGCTACAAAACTCATGGGTTGAGATAAAAGACAGTTTAATAGGGAAAGCAAAAGCCATGCTCACAAGCAAAGCAAAACAAGGAATTAATTCACTGCTTCCCATGGACAGGCAGGTGTTCAGCCATTTCCAGGAGGGCAAGGCCCCATCATGTACAATGTTCACTTGGAAAGACAAATGCCATCCCTCAAAAGGTCCCACCCTTCTTCTTTCTTCTCCTCGCTTTATATACTGAGCTTGATGTCATTTGATCAGTTTGGGTGACCTGTCCCGGCTGTGCCTCCTCCCAATCTCTCATGCAGCCCTGACTTCCTCACCACATGGCAGTAGGAAATACAGAAAAGGCTTGGCTCTGTGTAAGCACTGCTAAGCAATAACAAAAACACCTCTATATTATTAAACCAGCATTCAGGACAAATCTGAAACATAACCCCATACTAGCCACTGTGAAGAAAATTAACTCTACTCCAGCCAAAACCAGCACAATGGATCTTTAGGATCCGTGAAAGTTTGGCCTGACAGAATCAGTTGCTTGCCTTGGAGGACTCAGCCCTTGGACTCTTGAACCAGGGTGCAGAATTCAAAACACACTAAGAGGCTGGAAAAGTAAGTGCCACAGTCCTGAGCATCGGAAGTACCACCCTCAATGCAGTTCTCAGCCAACAGCATCACAATGAGGGCATGAAAGGTGGGGTAGACTTCGTGAGTCACTGGAAGGAAGTGAGAGCTCACAGGAGAGTTTCCAAAGTCACCAACTGATTAGCAACACAATGCAGCTGTTTTGTTCTTTTAGAATGTGTTGGACATAATGTGAGCACATGTGTTCTCCACAGGACAGTCAGTTGTTGCTGGTGTGCTCCACATCTGTACACGGTGCAACATGACAACTCACAGCACTGGCTTAGGAAGGGGTTTTAATATTCTGAGGTGCTTTTCTGCCAGTTGCTGCAGAAGGATGTTATAACAGTTTGACAGCATTTTATTTGTCCATATGTGTGCTCATAATAGTTTGTGCCTGCTGACTATACAGTTGGCAGAACTACGATGCAATTAGCTGAAATTTTTAATACTGCAAGAATGTGACCTGATCAAGTTTTAGTTTAGGACAAGTGATAGGTCTGCCCTATTTCCACACACACACACCCCCACACCCACTGCTGTACACATTTACATTGGTAGTAGTTTAGATCTGCTACCCTAAAGCTGTGTGAAATTTTTAATACCTATATATGAGAAATGACAAATTACACACATTTATGTATCTTCACGGTTTCACTCCAGACATGTTGTAACATCCTCCATTAAAAAGAGGGTTAAAAAAAGTTTACAATTACTTCTCTTTTAATTATCCCCTAGAGCTTTTAATTCTTTTTATTCAATTGTCCCTGGATACAATTCTGCAGAAATAGCCCATAAAGGAATTTCTTCAATGCAAGTAAAGAAGAGTCTACCAGGTAATTGTGATTTTCTGCCTATAGGGCAGAATTTGACTCAGCTATACAATATAAGCTTGCATACATACCAGCAAAACAACTTTTGCATTTTGTTGCCTGGTGGTAAAATTGACAGGGAACACTGATCTTCTGTGTGTCTCTCCTCTTCACTTTGATTTTTAAAACTAGTGTGATGACCATTAGAGTTATTTTTTTGTTTGTCCTAGCCTTGCCAACCTTTGAAAATATGTTCAAGATGACTCTTTATAACTTTCTTCAAAATGTGTTAAGCTAATCATCAAATAATTAGAATATCTGAAGTCAGAATTTGCTTCTAGAAGTATGAATAGTCCCTTCTTCTTACGTTTTATTACTTTACAGTAATATTATCTTTGTCACCAGAAAGTTATGGAGGAAATTGAGTGAAAGTAAGTAAGTACAGTTTGGAAATATATTCCAGCTAAAGCTTTGTTTCTTCCATTCACTTCAGTCAGAATTTTTGATCCAGTTTTACATCAGACTTTGCTTCTGTCACATTTTTCAAGGCAGCAAATTCTCTTTCCATGTTAGCTTCTTGGCTTATGTTCATTAATGAACTTATTCAAAATATAAATGCCCCCTGGAATGCCTGCTTTTCTGAGGAACTTTCTGTAGTGGAACCTGAGTGATAGCACACTACATAATCTTTGTTCCTCATAGCCTCGCATAAAATATTGGAAGACTACAGAATCATGTTATTTTTCCTTAAAACATTATGGAATGAAAAACCTCATCCAAAATCCCTTTCAGATAACCAAAAGGCTTTGACTGATTTGAATCAGATCCAGTGGCAAACCACTGCTCAAGCCATGCTAGACCTAAATTCTAAAATTTTTAAATTCACAAACTGCTGAGATTATATTGTAATGCAGAAAATTAGTTCTGAAATATTGTACAATATAAAATGGAGCACCTTTATGTTGAAACAGTCAGACCAAAATTTTCTTTGTATAAGTCATACACAAAGTGAATCAGTATATATGGGAGGAATTTATAATTTAGTACTTTTTTATAACACTGCTCTTCACTAACACCTACACAGCCATGAACAGAGCTTACAGGGCCTGCTGAGATTTATAACAAAAAAAGGAAATAAAATTAATTCCTGCTAATAAGTTCACTTTCTTTTTAATTTTTACTGGGTGATTAATCAACTCCGTTTGTTGAGAACTTAATTGCTATTTATTGCCCTTATATAAATGTAGATTTTCACAAACTAAAAATAGTGGTTTCTTGCAATATCAGGCAATTGAAATTCTGAAATGTGACTAAAAAGAACTAGACACCGTATCTTCATAATCAAATTTAAATATATGGATTGGACTTTTGACAGATTTTTAGTGCCTAAAGAAGACAAAAGGTAATGGAACAGTTTGAATAAACTTCACAACAGAAGAAAAGTTGGTCATGATTTGGTTTTGTACCTATTTTTCCAGAAAAATTCGTGCATGTTACTAAGTCAAATATAATGTGATCATTGTTTTCCCTAATAATATCTCACCAAGAAATGCAGTAGATGGGATCTGCAAATCCACCATGATGCTGGAATTGGGTTGACTTCTGGGGGAAACAATGTTTACCAAACACACCTTCCCAAAGTACAACATAGCACAGTTGCAACTGCAAAAGTTTAGCAACCTTTCTCATTTATATCATTCACTTCTTAAAGTTTGTTACACCTGTAGATGTAAAAGCAGTTTAACACAGAGGTGGATATCATCCTCCCTGGTTTACACATAGGGCAAACTAGAGCATAATGAAAGCAAAGCTGTTTGGCCAAGGTCATTCATCAAATCCTGACAGAGTTAGAGTTCCAAATTCCTGAGTCTTAATGGAGAATGCTCTCCAGTTGTTCTCAAAGCCAATATCATCCCCCTGCGATGAAGCAGATCTCTGAATTTTAAATAGTTTTATAATGATATTTCTAATTTTCTTCTCATTCATTTTGATGATCTCATGACTGTTGCCTGTTCTGGAAAGTTTAGTTCTGTTCATCCAACAGAAGTAGTGCAGCAGCACTAAAGATCCTTATGTTATACCATCCTTAAACAAAATGAAATCTGCATGCATCACCAAAGAAATTGAATAACCTGAGGAATATTTGCTTATCCATGTGGGAAGGAGCTGTGCAAAGTATCCTTCTGCCATTCTCTCCTATTTCTTTGGCGATGGGGGTACAGATCATGTGCATAAATCACTTGTAAGTAAATCATGTTGCTCATTGTGTTTAAACTTATTTGCAGTCCGCACAAAAAGTCCCCAGAGCAACTGGTTTAAATAACTGATATAAATATGCCTACTTTTAGCAGTATGATAAAGACAATATCATAAAAGACAATATAATTTTTAACACTTGAAGAGTATAGGTTTGCTTGTCTTTATTTCAAAATATGTGGATCTAAATCTCGTGTATTAATAAGTATTCTCTCTGATAAATCTAGCAGCATGTAATTCATTGAAGCCTGGTCTGTCTTACTACAAGAAGTGGGTTTTGGCAAATTGACCTAAATAAATGTTTGAAATAGCATTTTGAAATACATGCTGGAGGTCATCTTCTAATTCTACAAGTTGTTCTTGAATTTTCAGCACTGAAATTGTGTCTCTGCCTGATAAAAGCGTAAAACTCCATCCAAAGCAATCGAACATATGTCCAGTGTAAATCTGCCATATTTTATCAATTGCTATCACATGTATACACATTGCAATGCTGTATCAGCATCTCACTGCCCGCACAGGTGTCCTTACACATGATTAATCTTTTGCTGAGTCTGTCCCAAAGTTGAGCCGATTC
This sequence comes from Grallaria varia, assembly GCA_013396735.1. Taxonomy (NCBI): domain Eukaryota; kingdom Metazoa; phylum Chordata; class Aves; order Passeriformes; family Formicariidae; genus Grallaria; species Grallaria varia. The sequence goes on along the minus strand of VWZG01004110.1, from coordinate 250,705 downwards.
AGTTAAATCTCTTCCTGGACCAGTCACTAGAGGGAAGCAAAGACCTTCACGTGCCTATCCATGACGTCAATCCATGTCTATGGCCTCACTGACAAAATCCGGTCAGTATTCAATCTGAAATTTTGAAAAAGGCCTATTTGGTGGAAAATAACACTTTTGGGAAAAAACCTCACTGTATATTTCTGTATGGTTGATTTCCAAAGGCCATTGCCATTAAAATAGAGTTATTTTCATGAGTCATGTTTTCAGAATTTGAATCTAGAAAAGAAATTTAGTGCAGAGTAGAGAAAGAAGATGGGTTTAAAACTTTCATTTTTTGAAACATTCCATTATTCAGAAAAATACATTGAATTATTAGTAGCATAGTAACTATGCACTTGCATCACACTGTAAAACCTAGGATAAAATATACTGGTTTCTTGATATCTTTTTGCTGGTCCTCTCTTAGTTATCCATACTTCCATTCCATGTTTTTTAATGTGGTACTTAGAATCTCATCCTGCATAAGCAATTTTTCAGAGTGTACCAGGTACAGATCAAGAGAACATCAGGTCAATAAATGAGTCTAGTCCATCATGCACTCCGTTTCAACACAGAGAAAGCATAACATGTATATATGAATGTACATTTATCTTCCAGTTTATGAGGGGTTATATGTGAAGTATGTTTACTATATACTATGCTTTTCCTGTTTTTAATTCAGCGCTGTCCTGGTTAGTAAGAATACAACTCAACTTGCCATTGTCTCCTATGAGCTAGGCTGGTTGAATTCTTTTAAAACAGAAACACTAGAGGCCAATGTTGCATTTGATAAAACATGACATTTGCTTAAAGGAATGTACCTGATATGAATTGAATTTGCCTTAGAAATTGAAATGCCCAGAAACAGGGATAAAAAATTAAAAATAATATTTTGGGGTTTATTACTTAAAATTCTTAATGATTTAAAGATAGCAAGGGAAAAATTTGCACAACTTACCACTCAATTTAAATAGAAGATCTTTTATTAAGCTTAAGCTATGCAGGGTGGCCAGACCTTAATGAGAATAATACAAATGTGTATCAGGATTTAAGCAATTTAAATGGAAAGTAATATGCTAGATGAACAGCTCCAAGCAAATCAATTTCACAAAAGAAACCCCAGTTTTGTTGAATAGCTGATAGATTATGGCTAAATAGATTTTTAGCTGAAAGCACACTGTATTTGTGATGGTTTTTTAATGTTATCATTATCTTTGTTAATGTTGAGTAAGAGAGATTTCTTGCATAGCTAGTTAACTAAATATAATATACATATGTGTTCAAGTGCATGTGCTGGGGCTAACATTCTGCAATCCATGCTGCTATGCTAAGTAATGGAGTATATAATACAATTCTAAATTTCACAGGCTGCAGTTAGGATTCTTGAAACATCAAGAATGTTATCCATTTCTAGTGGTTGTCTTCTCTCTTCTATCTACCCGTAACTATGGAAGCAGAGCAAAATATCTTTGCATGTGTCAAAAGTCTGCATTAAAATACCATCATGTTACTTTAAGTTCATGATGTAACATAAATATGATCTTGATGTCAGGTTTACCAATATATCCGTAGAAGGCCTAGGCTTAAACAACATAATGGATTTGGACCGTAGAACCAGAATCATGCCACAGTTACTGACACAAATCCAGAGTCATTCCATCAACATAAATGTCAAGAATTAAGGGATTGTGTATACTGTTATATAGAGCAATAGAGAACCAGAAAAATAAGAACATTCCTTATAATGAATCTGATACATTTGTCTGCTTAACTTGTAAAGAGTACATTTTTTTGACCAAACTTAAAACTAAATCTTTTAGGTTATACTACTTCATCACTGCAATTTTGATTGCAAAGTAGACCTATTAAATGTCTTTTTTAAATGCTGATGTGCAATTTCTTTCATATCTGCTCAGTTTCAAATGGTTATTAGCAAAAATAAGGTATGGTTTTAATATAAGAACTATTTAAAATGCAAATATATCAAATAATAATATAAGTAAAAATATTT
>VWZG01004110.1:205042-245073 GCA_013396735.1 Grallaria varia | reverse complement strand
TTTTCTTTTCTTTTCTTTTCTTTTCTTTTCTTTTCTGCACAATGTTTTGTGTGGTTTTAAGCAGGTTTTTTCACTTTTGAATTCTTGTTATAAAATGCATATACCATTTATGAATTTACACAGGCAAAGAATCAATCAGGATAACTCTTTTGGCTATATGGGTCCTATGCCATATTTTTTTAATAATGAGAAGGCCTGAAATTTGTGAAGCAGAAAATATAGTCTCATTCTACATAGTGACACAAATAAAGAATGAAAACTTCTCATGATTAATACCAGTTGTATCTCAGTGTTTTTGATTGCCTCCCAAATCAGTTCCTAATGGCTAAGACCCAAGAAACAACCTCGTCACTATCTTTCTTAATTGAAGTGGGTGAGTTGAAATTACTTTAACAAGACAGCACCCAGACCTACAACGTTGAACCCATACCTGTGTCAGCAAAAAAGACTGCATAGCAAGAAAACTAATTAGCAATAAAACATTATTAGAAGGATTATAACAACACCTTCATGAACTGCATCTTATAAATATTCCAAAACTGTTTTTCTGTACGATGCACTGACTAATTCCACGTGCTATCAAGTTTGGGCTTTGCTTGCTCTCAGTTCTCACTTATATTTTAGTCTCTTCTTCAGTATGCTGTACAGGACATAAAATCTGATCATCATTAAATCACATTTTTTATTACATTTTATGCAGTCTTTCCAGAAGAATGTGTAAAAATATTGAAATTTTAGCCTGAGGGATATTTTGCCCTTTACAATAATGTAATCACTGAAACGTGTGGAACCTCCCAAGCAGTTACTTCAGCGATAAAAAGGCAATGAATAACATAAGAATCAGATTTCATTCTAGAAAAAAAATAAAAGTTCTGATTACCGAATAATTCAGTGTTTACTTATTTTGCTCCTGTGCATACAATCAGTTAACTTAGAAATAGCTATCGAAAGTTACTTTATTTCAGCCTATGTGCTTTTTTCCTCATTTTTTTTTTTTAAATTACATATACAGTAATTTTGTAATACTGCTGTTTATGTACCTTGTGTTTTCAACTTGCTCTCCAGCTGGGTGAAAATGCTAGACTTTTTTAAAAATCCTATGTCAATGACACCTGTAATTTTTTTTCCCACCAACTGTGAGAAGTACAGATTAGTCCCTATTGCTAGTTTTTAGTGGAAAAATATGAAACAAAACCATAATGCAGCAAAATGCTAGATAGCATGCATTCCAATTAGTTATGTAAGTAGGCTCATTATCTTCAATCTATGTGAGTTTAGTTTGATATCTGTGCATTAAAGGAGCTTGTCTGTCAAATTGTTGGCACTGTTTGTCTCCCTAAATTTAAGCTTCTGCTTTCCTAACAGAAAGTCTCTTTATTATTTATCTCCTGAAAGAAAACTTCAGCAGGTTGTTAAAGGCCACACTACAACTGTAGCTAAAGTTTAAAGGGAAAAAAATAATTTTATACCAAGTGTAGTACTGTCTTAAAAAGCATGTCTCAGGTATGGACAGAGAACAATGATGCCATGGCAAAAGCTTGGGAATCTAAGTAGACTTGAGTAGGCCCATTTATTGTTATAAAGCGATAGCTTAATTTTGGATTTTGTTATAACTGAGATCTGCTTTTGCTGGAAAAATTAACATTTCTAATAGTTTTACTGACCATCAAAGTCTTCATTTTCTGTTTTACTTGTAAACTTCCTTCCTCAATAAAACTACAGAAGACATGTAAGAAGTCCTTGAACTAAACCTAAATTCATCATTAAATACAGTGGAGAATTTAATACACTGAATCCCTTTGTCCAAATAAGGGCAATAGAGATACAGCACTTTTCTGAAAAGAGACTGCATCAGAACAGCATTATGGAGTATCATGTTTTCTTTCAGTGACTTCCATTTAACTCTGCATGGATTTGTGACTGAAAACAAACAACAGACAAGCCACCTGTTCTCACTGTAAAACCTCAGTCAGAGAGCTGAAAGTCAAGTGATGTCCTTTGTGCCTATAAGTAATTCTTCTTACTGGAGTGCAGTCCCAGAACTGGCAAAGATGCACATGAGCTGTGCACCGTGAGATGGTGCCTCCTGTACTGTGGTTTCACATTTTCTCTAGTTCAGTTTCCCTAGTTATAAGGAGTCTGTGATGCTGAAAGAAGTATTGCTGCTACTAAGATGATACTGGTATCCTAGCCCTTGTCAGGGTCATTTTAAAAAGGAAAATAATTGTCACCTCACAAATGAGAAGTCTGAAGCCCAGATGCGCTCCTTTGACTTCCACAGTGGTCAAAACGTAGGGAGAAGGCAGAGGTGGATGCTGAACCCACAACTTCTGAGTCCATGTGAACTCACACGGGTTCTGTAGTGCCAAATATAAAAGTCCCTGAAACAGGATTCCTATACCTTCAAGGGAAGAGGCATGATCATTTGCCCTACTTGTCATTTTCTGGCCCTATTAGTTATAATATATGCAGACTGCAGTACAGTGCAACAGATTGTAAAAACAGTGATCTTCAATCTAGACTTGCCAGTCCCAGAGATGTTTCTGAACGTCTTCTCTGTGATGAGGACTTCAAAATCCAGGTGTCCCTTGTTGAAGTAAAAGGTGTTTGTGGCAACACTGCTGCTATCTTTCTGGCAGTTTCATTTAAAAGGGAATCAGCCAGTCACCTGTATAACACAGTTATCTGTGAATGGAAAGTGGCTTCAGGTGTCAATCCCTGTAGGCACCAACTAAGTGGAATTCTTAACATTTCATTTACCAGTTTTCTATTGATTCATTTATCTGTGTTTTACTCAAAGCTGCTGTGAATACTGCCCTCAAGTACCTAATTCTTCCTATTCACAGTTCAAACTCATATTTGTGAATTTTATTCTCAATGCCATGATTACCATGTTATTGAAACACTTATAGCTATCCTTCAGCAACAGTTTCTCTGGGCTGGAATCAGTCCAAATCTGAAACAAATCAGGCATTTTCCTGCTAGTTATTTTGTGCTTTTTAAAAATCAACCTCAAAAAGATTCCGATGTTTTAGTTCACCAAGAAATAATTCTCAAATGTGATTTTCCTGTTTCACAGTTTCTCAAGACCCACATCTTGCCAAAGTATTATATTAAGATTGCTTAAACACATATTTTTCACTGAAATCTACAGTAGGGCATGTTCAAGATCATCTATAAGCTTGAACAATTGAAGTTGTCTTCAGTGTAGTATCAGAAATTTTGAAATGTTTTGTTAAAAATTAAGTTGGAAGAACTTAAAAACATTATTTGATATCCTCCATCATATACCCTCAAACCTTCTAGATCCTTCCGTACGTGTACAGAGAGGTGCAAACTTCTAGAGTACATTTTTTGATTTGTATATTGTGTTGTTTTCCTATTCTGTGTGGTTTTGAACGTAAGAAGAAAAACCCTCCCTTTGAAAAGGGAAAATACTAATAGCAAGATGATGATAGTGTTGTTGTTTACTTTGGAAGATGGTTTTCTCAGTTTTAAGTCTTTCTTGTGTGCATAAAAACAGCAACATGTATATGTGACTAATGGTAACATTTCAGTGTTATACTTGTGATGAACTGCAAAATAACACTTACCAAGAAACATCCCACATTTTGCTATTTCTGTTATCTTATTTTCCTATCCAGTGCTCTGTAACATTGATCACAATATTTCAAGTAACACTACAGATGCCAGCTATCTCCAAAGATGTCTAGATACAAAGGGAAAATTAATGCTCACGTACTATATCTACACCAAGTCACGGCAGTGTGACTAGAGAGTCGATATATCTACACTACCTTCAGCTCCTGGTTTGGATACTGGTAGCAGCCTAGCTGTGGCTGAAACAACTCAACACAGGCAGGATAATTTTCCCTGATTCTGTAAACTGGAACAAATTATTCAGGACCTGAGACAAATCACTGCCATATCAAGGCAAAGGCAAAATCTTTCTTAGACTAAAATAAAAACACTTTATGGGGGCATAGTAATTTCTTAATTACATGCTTGTGGCATATATGATTAGGACTATGATATACAATTAAGATTATTTAAGTACACATTTCTAGAAATTAATTTCATTCAATATTTAAGACTGAAATGATAGTAAACTTTGCCTTCCTAAGTACTGGTCAAATAATTTGCTGTCTGCATATTATGTGCACACACTTTACACTCATATTGGACGTTTGGTGTCTGGCTACTTGTTTTCTTTGTTTTGTTGCGGAGGGAGGTGTCTCAGTCAGAAAGTCAGTGGTCCTGGTCAGTGTTTAAGTACAGAAGTCAGACACATTAAAGGAAGAATCTGACTGAAGATGCTGCATGTGGACAATGAAATTGCCCACCTTCCTCTAGTCTTTGATCCAGAGTAGCAGAAATGGAAGCAGTATATAGAAAGTTTATATGAATTAGGGCACAAAAGTTAGAAATTTACTATGCCATAAGATTTGTCTGTCTTCCACATAAAATCAGTATAAATGTTGAGCAAATATTTTCCAGAGTATCAACAGTGACTTCAGAGAGAAATGTGGGGGTAAAAAAAAATTACTTTAATATTGCAGTTTATTTTTATGTTCATACTGTAGACATTTAAAAAAATATCTGAAATAACCCTTAGGTGGAAATGGACAGATTAGATTTTATAAAGTGGGACTTTCAGGAAAGAAAACATAGAAAACTTCTTGAGTCAGCAGTTCTGTAGGAAGCCATTTGTTTCAGTCCATTGCTGGAAGAAAATATACATTTACTTTTTCTGATCAGCAAAAGTTCCTGTAAGCAATGTTTTTCCTGCTATTTCAGATCATGTTGCACGTCTTAAATCTTTCTGTGTAATTTCAAGAAAATAATCTTATCTCTCTGCTATAAAATACACTGATCTGCTCATCTCTAGATGTATATTTTGCCTGCAACACTCTGAAAATTTGTGTAATTGAATTTCACAATTTGAATGAAAGTCGTAACTTACAAAAAAATATAGCTTGACATATATATAATAAGGAACATTGTCATAGGCCACTTCTTTCCCATATATTGTATATTAATAGAGTAAATCTGGTTCATTCATTAGGAATATAAAGTTTGTGTTACTATATTTTCTAATAGATTATGAAAATAGCAGTATTTATCTTTTTGCTCTTACATTCTAGAAAGAATCATGAAAAAGTAACTACATGTAATTTTCTCTCTCTGTGGAAGGCTCATATTTCTCATTTTCTTAATTTTTCTGTAGCAGTTTTTTAGCTTACATGTTCTTTATATTCACTCGCAGCACATGAATACTTCTTTTTAATCTTTGTCTTTTTATGGTAATGCTTTCAGAATTCAAATATTTGAACTATAGTTTCCAATCTAGCTTAAGCACATATTAAGGTCAACCAAACAGTACTAGATATCAGCGCCTTGGTGCTTAGAACAAATACTCATTACTTCCTATCATTAAAAAGGAGTTAAGAGTTATTTGACTTCTTAAATACTCCTGAAGTTACTGAGAACTCTGTCCATTTTATTATCTAATGAAAGTCTATTATTGATCTATCAGGGTTTCATGTTGATGAACAATATGTTTAATCAGAATGTCAGTGCCTCTAAAATATGCAAATACCTAAAACAAATGCACTGTTCTTTATTGCATGGCCACATCATGTCTTTTTGTTATGTGGATAAAAGCCAGAAAAAAAGTGAAAAGATTTGGCTAAGAGTTACTTCTAGTTCTTAGTGATTCCAGTATCTGAACGTATTCTCCTAGATAGGACTTTTGGGTGGGTTTCAATCATACTGGAATGTTTTTTCTTTTCCAATTATTATGCCTTATGCAAACTTAGTATAGAAGTTGAAAACAACCAGGCAAAATACTTTATCAGGCAACCTGCTGATGGATTTGGAGTCTGTTATTGAGAGAGAGAATTGCAGGAAGAGGACCAACTGCAGAAATGTCACTGTGACTTACAAGGTCTTAAGTAGACATATAATGTTAGAACATAAAGAGCATAATTCTCAACTCAGAAGGGTAGAGCTAAGTAAATATAGCTATTTCTATAAATGATGGACTATATAAGGTACCCAGTGCATATTTTTGAGTCAAGGAAAAGTCACCGTTTATAAATGCAGGAGGTATTAAATCAGACAGCTTTGTAGCCATAGCATCGTTTTTCTCCTAATTTGCTGTCTTCCCACCCAGCCACACTCCCCAAATGCCAAACTTTCAGATATAGAGATGAGATGTAGGCATATCTATTACATAACAGGAGGGTAAAAAAATAGGTGGAAGCCTTCAGTGTGAGGTACTCCAAAAAATTTTCATCTCTCCGTGCTTGAAAGACTATTATCTGGACTTTTGCTGCCAAAGTAAGAATAGTTACCAGAAAAATGCAGAGAATTTAGATTACTCTAAAGTTTTCTTCTTCTTCTTTTTTTTTTTTTTCTTTTTTTGGTAATTTATTTTAATTCTGTTTACGAGAGTACTAAAAAATCTCCCTTAAGTAATATTCCTTTGAACATCAGTAAGGTGCAATCTGGGTGACTTTCATCTACATTGTGGAAAACCTGTGCATTATGTGTGCATGCTGGCAAACTGAAATATTATGTCCATGTAGGACATCCTTTCTCCATTAATACCTAAGTGCACATCTCTCCGAGCTGTTGTAAAAGCATCCACTCTCCTGGCTCTCTCCTCCTTTGCTGGATGTGCTGGTACTTACAACATCGCCTCTGGCACCATTGCAGGATCTGTCTGCTACGGAATTGTTCAGGCAGTGTCATGCTTCCATGCAGCACTTTCTTTTAATTCACCCTTCGAATTTCACAGGTACATGCAATATCTTGTAATTAAATATACATCTATTCCAAAGTGAAGCCAAAGACATTTTTTCACTGGGACAAAAGTGAAGCTTTCACTTTTCATTTTCTTCATTCACTTTTATGTAAATATGCATGCCACACACCTTTGGGTATCAGAACAGACTCCTAACATTAAATTATAGGATATATATTTCTATTGCATTCTGACATGAATTTTGAATAATTTTGAATCCAGATGTTCTGAGTCTCTTTAATAGTGGCTTTTCCCTGTGATAAATTATTTTAAATTGTCCAGTACTTCTTCCTAAATTTAATTTCAAGTGTAAGAAATTTGAAATGCTTGAAACTTCACTGCAATAAAACTTAATTTATTTATTACATAAATATTTTAATTTTGTTTTTTAATATTTATTACATAAAATGTGTGCAGTGGATATAACAACTTTTGACCTTACCCATGGAGAATTCGAGATAGACTGATTTGGATTTTGAGGTCATACGTAAAACAGTATAATACAGTTTCCTTTCAGGGAACTGCTCTTCAGAAATTCAGAGACATCTTTGAGCCACCTAACATTTATTTTGCTAAAGTAAGTTGCTAGAAAGTTTCCATTGTACCTGATTCATTAATTAAGATTTTTTCATCATTGAAGAAATTAACCCCAGAAAAGAATTAATATATCCTATAGCTGTCTTTCCAAAGTATTGCAGGAGGAAGTTGACTAGAAGTTCCAAGTACCAGTGAGACTCTAATTGCAACAGAATGTTATCACAGTGTTTTCTTACTCTGTGTCAAGCAGGATTGGACAGGGCCTCCTGGATCACTTCATACAACAACCAGCTTTGGCAGGCAATCACATTATAAGATTCAGTTATTAAAGCTCTATCACAAAACCATGTGCCATTGTTGTCCCAATTAAATCACTCTTTCCCCTCATAACTTCCCTGGTGAATATAACTGCTGTTCTTAAATATCTCTCAGTCTCTTTTGCTAGATTTATCAACTTAAGGTCATTTCGACTTCTCTTTTGGAATGGATAGTCAGGGCAGAGAAAATCTAGTAACCCTTTTTTCTCATCATTTTCAATCTGAATTCATTGTTCTTGAGCGTGAGTGACAAAAGTAGAGCAACACAGAAGTAATATTGCACATTAATGATGTGGAGGAGGACAAAGAAGTAAGTGATAATCTGTTTGAGTCAAAATTGATTGGAAAAAAGCTGGTAAAGCATCTTCTAACAAAATAGAATTAGATATTCTTAAATACAAATGTCAGATTTGACCTTTGGTGAGGCTATTTTCAAGTTTGTAGGGAAATAAACATGACTTAGAACTGTACTGCACAAAGGGTGGGACCTTATTATTCCAACACACCAAAGCTGGTAGAAATTTTTATTTTCGTGAACTGAGTGCTATATGTTGCTATTTCAAAAGTTGGTTTTGGCAAGCAGTAAACACACTGATTGCACAAGAATGACTTACATGAAATAGCCTTGGATTTAGTGATCATAAATTGACTCAATAAAATAATAAATAGAATAGTTAATTCTTACCTGAGCCAAAAGATCATTCACCTGAGCAGATTTAAGTGAAACATTTTCTCTGGGAGAAAACTTGCATCAGAAGCTTCTGGAACAGTTGTTGTGATAAGGGTACAAACAGTGAAATGTGAAGAGTCAAGTCTTAGAAGTATTAAAATACCTCATGTCCCTTTGTTTTTCTGAAGAAATACTACTACAGAAGACTAATATCTAATAAAATACATAGGAAATGATACATGTATTAGCATCATGTTTTTATGCAGAAATTATTTTTTCGTATTTATTGACTAGTCTTCAGTAGTGGTGCTTGGCTTAATGAGTTTTAATAGACAGGAGAATTCTCATCTGCTATAATGAAGTGTAACTTGAAATCTGTCAAGTGACACCAGACCATATCAGATGGGAGTGTGACATGTGAACTTTTTGCTGAGTACATCTGAAGTGCAATCAAATGTGTGAACTTCAGCACTGTGTATTTTGAGTATTCATTTCCGAGTAAATTTGGCAGCTCATAACTTAATTGTATATCACTAAGATAACATTCAAAAGAGTATTATAGTTGTCATGATATATGTGGATATTAATACTGGAAAACTGGGAATCATAAAATCAGTAGTTTTCACAGACTTAAAAACTTAGTCACAGAAATTCTTTATCATTTTAACATTTTCCTTTCCAGTAGCTTAATGATGGAATCCCGAGTTCTCTGTAGATATAGGAGAAAAGCAACCTTCAGCCTAATGAATCTGAAGGTGTATTTTCACAGACATTTTCAAATACTCGTCTTTGCCTCCTGTGACAAACGGAGCTTTCAGGTTGACCAAACCGACCTCAAGAGATGGGACTCGTGTTCTCACTGATTTCATCTCTGTTCAAGCGGATGTGTCCCCATCCCAGGGTGGTTGGCTCACCTGCTGCAGAGCTCGTGTGAGCGAGTGACCGGGTAACCCGAGGGGTGCATCGGCACGAGGGCTGCAGCTCAGCTCCCGGTGCTTCAGCCACCAGAGGATCTACCCAGAAACTGACTTACAATTGTTTTTAACACACAGAAAACTTCAGCTGGCGCTGACAATCAGACACCGGGACACAAATCCATAAAATCTATGCTCTCCTAGTTTCACCAGTTTCATCTTTTGCCCCCCCACCCCGGCCCTGCTAGTCCCTCGGTCCGGGCTGGGTGATGCTGCTGCTGTTGTGCGCCCGCGCCTCTAGGTGGAACTGATGGGATTGAGAAGCTTTTTGGTAGGACCTGCACAAACACACAGCCAGTGTTTCACAGTTAGGATGAGCTCTGCCTTGAAGAGTTTCTGCCTGAACAGCTAAGTTGTCTTATTGGAAGAGAAACAAACCGGTAAGTCAAACGGCTTGCCCTGAGTGGAAAGCAGCGATTTATATATACTGGAAGGTGTGTTCATTAAGCAATCTGCTCATTTCTTCAGTAGTCATCAATGGCAGTTCCTCCTAAAAATGATGGCAGTTGTGTATCACTTTCGAGCACTTATTTCTCTTGAACCAAAGTCCTATTAAATCCGCATTATGTATGCAATTTTTTAATAATTAAATTAAATAGATCTTTTCCTATGTTCTTTCTGTTATTTAGAGCTACACTATTAAATAAATTGCAGGAGAATGGCCAATAATTTTAAAGTGTGGATTGACCATGACATTTTATCTTTGCCAATTGTTTTCACAGTGACTGAGGATTTAAATTTTATTTATAAACACTAGTGGTACAGATATCTGTAAACATAAGCAAAGTAATAACTATTATTGTTTCTCATTTCCTGTGTAGAAATAAACTCTGCTATATCCAGATTTAGTGTATTATATTTTTATTTGTGATCACACTGGGTAAAGGTAAATGTCTACTGGTCTTCTGGAGGAGTCTAGTGAATTATTTAGTCTTGCTGCATAGCTGTCTACAAGAGAGATTTTTAGGATCTTTTTCTGTTGGACTGGTTGTGTGAGAAAGAGGCAGAAAGCAAGATGGCTTAACTTTGTCTGCTGAAAAGATACATTTATCTTCTACATTTTTCATGGAAGTGAAGTTCACTTGCTGGTCACTTCTCCTGTCGTTTTTTTTAGTATTTGCTTCCCACAAAATTCAAGACAACAAATCCTTGGTGCAGAATTTTGTGTAACATCTGCAACATGACAAGGAGAAATACACGGCCTCTTTTATAGTGCTTCTTGCAAATGTGCTAAAGGCATTCAGACATACTCTTCTGCTTATACACTGTGGTGCTTTACCAGTGGTTCTTCTTTAATTTCTGATTGAGTGGGTCATAGGAAAAAAAGCAACTGTTCCATCATGTGTCTGAGATTTTTCTTATAATATGTCAGAAGTGGGAGGTGGAGAATAGGAGTGGGAGTAGAAGGAAAAAATCCTTAAGTTGTTGGGTTTTTTTTTAATTTTCTGAAATAAGAAGTAGTGTTATTAACTACAGTGTGTTGAGATCAGGCCCTTACAGCATACTTCTTTGGGCTCACAGATATGTGGTCTGTTTGTCTACATGTCCTAGATATTCTTGGTTGTATGGTGAAGTTACAACAGATTTGATTTTTTCTCCTTATTCATTAGCTCAGAAAAGTCAGTAATGATCAATCCTAGGGAGGCTTAAAACTCCATTCTCCACTCCTAATTTCTCCAAAGGGGAAGTAGCATTTCTATTCTTCTTGTCAATGTTACTTTATTAAGGGCATCTTTCTACTGCAATCAGGAGCTTGAAAATGTGACATGGGCCACTTATAACAAATACAGCCTGTGCTGAGACACAGGAGCAAATATCTCGCTTGCCTGTGGCCCTGGGTAAATGAGTAATAACCTGGCTGTGATGGCAGGCATCAGTTTGAGGCACTTTAACTGGTTGGAGTTATTCTTTAGTAGTTGGACCATGCTGGCAGTCATGTTATATTTGTATGTTAAGCTAAGCTAATGACTGTCATGGACTTCTATTTCATAGCTGCAAGTCAGACGTATTCTGATAATTCTCATAGAATCATAGAATAGAATCCTAGAATATGCTGAGTTGGAAGGGACCCATCATTATCGTCAACTCCAAATCCTAGCCTTGCACAGGACACCCCAAGAGTCACACCATGTGCCTGTGAGCATTGTCCAAATGCTTCTTGAACCCAAGACAAGCTTGCTGCTGTGACCACTTCCCTGGAGAGCCTTTTCCAGTGCTCAACTATCCTCTGGATGGAAGACTTATTCCTGGTATCCAATCTAAACCTCCCATCAGCTTCATGCCATTTCCTCAAGCCCTGTCACTGGTCATAAGAGTGAAGAGGTTGGTACTTTTCCCTCTGTTCCCCCTTGTGAAGATGTTGAAGGCTGCAATTGTAATCTTGCTTAGAAATTATATTTCAAGATGCACTTTTAATTTGGTCCTTCTTCTCTGAGAAATGCTCACAATAGTTCCAGATCCTCTGTGTCTATAAATGCAGTTCACAGCTTCATCCCAGTTGCTTACACCAGTTAGCACTGAGACTACAGAACCAGCAAGCTGAATAAAATAACTGTTCTTTTCTCTTAGTTTCTCTTTTCTCTGTCTGCTACAATAACTGTGTGAGGTTCTGTAGACAACAACAGTCAGCTTAGATTATTTGTATTTCTTTTGCTGAGCCTGAAGTTTTGATAACTAATATTTTTTTCAGCTCTCATGACTTTTCAGGAAATTATTCACTGTGTATTCATCAGCTGATTGCCACCTTCCCTCCTGAGTGGTCCCTAGCACCTACTACCCCTCCTGTCCAGAAAGCAATAAATATTCTGTGTTACCATTTAGAAAATGCTGTTGTGTATCTAGAAGGAAACCCAGTTAAATTAATATAGGAGCATCAGAAAAATCACCCAAAAAAATCACCTTTACACTACATATTAAATAAAAGTGCTTTAAAAGTCAGTCTGGAATTAGACAAAAAAAAGCGTGTTTGCATTACATATGAATATGTGGGTGTATTTTGCCCATTTGACTGAGATCCATAAAATATGCTTATATTCAGAGTGCTTTAAAACTACTTTCTATTTTTTCCTGAAATCCAGACATTAAAAACAACATAAATGATGCATTGCATTGACCTTCTCCTTAATATTTATTATATCCTATTTATGTCAGGAACAGAAAAATAAGCATCATGTCCATGGACATCATGATAATTATCTGTAAGAAACTTTCCAATGACTTCTTGCACTTATGAGTTTCTAATATTTCCATTTCATCACCGAAGCCTAGTAAACTCATTATTTCTGCATCATGCATACCATTCCTCAGCGCATGAAAAGCACAAGGCAGGCTGTCTTTTTCTCTTACTTTTCTTATCTTTCTGAGAACTTTACGGTTGTTAAGAAAACTAAACTTACAGACTCTGATTTGTTTGCTACAGAATTATATAAGACTGGCCGTGGATGAGATTGGGCTGGGCAGGGCAGGCCTGGGAGGGGCTGAACACCAGCTCTGCTGTGGTGTCAGTGAGACATGGGCTGATGCCCCAGCAAAGATGATGTGGGGTCCTGGATCACGGGCAGGTGAGGAGAGCCCCAGGGCTGTATCTGGGTAGGACGTGATGTCCTGGCAGTGCCCTCAGGGCCCTGGCTCTGATCGCTCTTTGTCTCAGATATGGTTTCTTCCCAGTAAGGAGAGAAGCCAGTCCTTCGAAGATGGAAATTCATATCCAAACAAACTGCAGTACCTGGAAGGGACTGGGGAGAGAGGCATGTTTAGCACTGCTTGTCTCCTATTCAGCCTTCAGCTCCCTAGAAGTTCTCAGGTGTTTGTGCAGGGACAGGAGGGAAACGTCGCACAGACACATGCAGAAAGTAACAGTGTGTGGGGGAATGAGCACTTACATCATAGTGTACATCTATGGATTATGGGGCACAGGTAGCCCCATAACTTAAAAATTGATTGATTTTAAAATTGTCTTCTAATTTCTGATATAAAATTAGTTTTCCTTTGTTTCCAGCTTTGTCTGACTAGACCTGTTATTACTGGTGCTTTAGGTATTGGTCTCTCCCTAAAATATAAAAGGGGTAAAATTTAAGCTAAATTAGTAGTAATTTCTTTGTCTAGAATTTATGCATTTTTTTCCTGCTGTCTAAACTTACCTCTTTGGAAAGATTTAGATCTCACATGCTATGACACAGGATATGTAGTGTCAAATACATGAGTGTGGGCACCTCAGTGAAAACATTATCACATATGCAGCCAAGATAAGAATTTCTGAAAAATTACAGATTCTGTGCATTATGCAGAGTTTTATTGGTGGTTGATTGCTAAAATTTTTGAAGATCAGCTCTGTCCTAGTAATTTCAGATGTTCTTTAATTGATTTTTGAGAACACCAAAATATTGGTGTGGAGCTTGGCTGTGGAAATCAAAAGAGGAAAACTGATGCACAAGGAGAAAAGCAGCCTAGCTTCAAAGCCTGAGAGTGAAGAGGAAGACCTGGGGGAGTGTTTAAAGAGGGAATATTGGCATGATGAGTAGGAGAGAGAGATGCTGGCAAGAGAAACCAAGTGGGCAGATTTGAAGCAGTAGAGGGGGAGGGAGTAAAAGGTGTTTCAGGAAGGGAGACTGCATCAGAAGCGGGGAGAGGAGAGAAGAAAAACAAGTGCACTGAAAATAGTGTAAAGTGAAAAGGCTGTGACTGCTGGTATACACTCCACTCAGAACCTGAGGGGAAAAGACCCACACGATTCCTGGATTTTAGAGGATTGTCAGGAAAATATAAGGGGGTTTCAAACTGGGAAGTTGAGAAGTCTTATTTATCACTTTTAAACCTAAGAAGCTCCATTAAAAAAAAAAAAAAAAATCATAGGGTAAAAGAACAGCAATATTCATTTGACCACTAAAGTTCTAGACATTTGGAAAATGCCAGTACTGAAGCCGTCTGTGTAATTGTAATTCAGTCATTTTGTGCTTAGGTGCAATTTCAAATTATATAATCTTCCACTTCTTGTTTGCTGTAAGACACCTGCTTCAGACAGTGCATAGAGTGCATGTCCTCTTCAAATTAATCAAGAAGTTCAGAACATTAATTCTTCCAGGAATTAGAGAGTCTACTTCTACTGGGGCTTTCCTTCTCATAGGCTTCATGAACTTACTGAGCTAGAATTCTACCTAATGAAAGAGTCCAAAAGGTGACAAACAGCAAAAAAATAATAATAAAAAATAATAAAATAAAAAAAAAATGCAAGAGGCTCTGAGGAGGATATAGAATAATGTGCTGATTGCCAAGAGGAGCAGTAAATGCTGCCCAAGAGCTGGGTAGTGACTGTGGACAGAAATACCTCAATGGACAACAAAGTGATCATAGAAAATACCACACAATTTCATTAGAGGAAAGAATAGCTTCATATCAAAGAGACTTGAAGGTTGCTATGGAGAAGAGGATTCTTATCCTCCCTCTGCCCTCCCTGTGCTGAGTCATTTCAATCAAAGTTTTCACAGGTGGTGCTGCTTGTATGGTCCTCAGCTCTTGCTCGTTGGAACTCATCCTCTGGTCCAGTCTTTGAAATAATTGACTCTTACTTTTTCTTGCCAGTCATGTGTTCCAAAAATCATCCTATTAGTATGATTAATTATAATTATTGATAAGTATTTATCGCAGAAGTTCCTATGAACTAGTATAGGCTCCATTTCATTAAGAATTAAAATGTGATAAAAGGATTTCTCCAGAGACTGTCACTATCTGAATACCTAAGATGGGCAGACCATGGGAGGTGAGGCAACAAGGGGAGTGGGGTGAAGAATTATTTGGTCAAGGTCACCCAGGAGAGATTTAATGGCAGTGCTGGAATGAGATACTGTCAGAATCACAGGAGTTCTGATGCTGGGAGTCATTTGTTTAAAACATTGCCGTGCATTTAAACAAAATGATCTCTAATGGAAGCCTGTCACCTGTGATCTAAGCAAAGTAATTTATTATGCAAGAACCGTACAGATAATTTACAATAGTTCTTCTGTGTCTTTAATGTATAGTAACTGTAATCACGGAATTGCTTCTGAAATCTCTTTTATGCTACTTGGCACTCCATATGGTAGTTGGATACTGCAGGAGAAAATATCCTCCAGGAATCATTGAGCCAGGCTTTGAGCCAGGCTTTAAGCCAGGCAATCTCCTCTAACAGTTTCAGAGCAAGCCATACTATAAATATGTAAATGTGGTAGCAATACTTCTTCTTCACACCATTTTTCAAAAGGTAAACGTAAGTGTTGTACAAACCACAGTGCAACTTGAGAGCATTTGTAAAGGACATAAAAAATCTGAGTTACTCTGCATAGGTGGCTTTGCACACCTGTGACTGTGAAGGCTCTCTGATTCAGACATTTATCATTGAACCACATCAGTAGAAAGACTTACACTGATTGCAGCTCTGCGCTGGTTTCTTTCCTCTTTTCCTCCCCTTACTTCTCTTTTACACATCTTTTGTTGCAAGCACTCAGGCATTCTGCCTTCCTGAGGCATTTGGGTAAATGTTGCCAAGAGGTGTAGTTTTCTAATGTGTTCACTGGCATAAGTCAAGCAGATTACAATAAACAAGTAACAAATGAGATAACCTCTGTGTGCGTGTGTGTGTGTGTGTGTGTGTGTGCGCGTGTATGTGTGTGATTGGAATATTATCAGTAGATACAGACACTGAAAGATAATATGCTTATGCACAATCCAGAATAGAGGAAAAGAGGAAAAAGTGTATCAGACGGAGTCAAGAAAGAGAAACTGAGAATGGAAAAGAGAAGGCTGCCAGGGCACTGCTGATTCATATTCAACTTGCCATCAACCAGGATCCCCAGGTCCCTTTCCATGGCACTGCTTTCCAGCATCTCATACCCCAGTCTGTATGAACTTGCAGGGTTGCTCATCCCAGCTGCAGAATCCAGCACTTCTCCTTGTTGAACTTTATATGGTTGGTGATTGCCCAGTGTTCTAATTTGTTCAGGTTTCTCTGCGGGACCTCTCTGCCTTCGAGAGAGTCAACAGCTCCTCCCAGTTTTGTGGGAGTCGTCTGCAGACTTGCTTAGTATCGCTTCCAGTCCTGTGTCCAAGTCATTTATGAAGAAGTTGAAGAGCACAGGACATCAAATGGAGCCCTGCGGAACCCCACTAGTGACAGGTCACCAGTTTTATGTTACCCCTTTGACCATTACCCTCTGTGCCTGACCCATGAGCCAGTTGCTCACCCACCACATGATGCGTTTATCCAGTTGTGTGCTGGACCTGTGGGAGATAGTATCGAAAGGTTTACTTGGAATCCAAAAAGATATCAGCTGGCCTCCCTTGGTCAGCTAGGCAGGTTACCTTGTCATAAAAGGAAATCAGGTTTGATAAGCAGGACTTCCCTCTGATGATGTCATGCTGCTGTGACAGATGAGTGCATTGTCTTTCAGGTGTTTTTCAGTACTTCCCAGAATAATCCTCTTCATACCGGGCACTGTAATGAGACTGACAGACTTGTAGTTTTCGGGGTTCTGCTTCTTGCCCTTCCTGAAAACTGTGACGACATTTACCAGCTGCCAGTCAGCTGGGACCTCTTCCGATTCCCAACACTGCTCAAAAGTCATCAAGAAAGGTTTTGAAATGAGAGCAGACAGCTCTTTAAGGATTCTCAGATGAATCCCATCAGGTCCCATAGATTAGTAGGGATCAACAGGGAGCAACAGATCCCACACAAATTCAAGGTCAACTAGGAGCTGATCATTCTCACAGTCATGGTCCTCCAGCTCAGGGCACTGAGACCGCTTTGATCTGTTACCTGTGTTTAAGACAGAGGCAAAGAAAGAGTCAAACATCTCTGCCTTGTCTCTATCCCTGTTTGTGAGGTGACCATCTTCATCCTGTAATGGACCGATGATATTTTTATACTGTCTATTGCCACTGACATGTTTGAAAAAACTGTATTTATTGTCCCCCACCTTTCTGGCCAGCTTCAGCTCCTGTTGAGCTTTGTCTGCACAAATTTTCTCCCTAGAGTGGCAAGCAGCATCTTTTCATTCTTCCCATGTCACTTGACCTTGCTTCCACTGAGCATACACCTTCCTTTTTTGCCTCATTTCCAAGAGAAAATCCCTGCTCAGCCAAGCCAGCCTTCTGCCTTCCCTGCTTGACTTCTGACATTTGGGAATTGCTGCTCCTGTGCCCTTAGGAGGTGATGTTTGAAAAGTGACCAGCACTGATGGACCCCAGAACCTGCAAAAACATTTTCCCAGGGAATCTTACTTACTAATTCCATGAACAGCCTGAAGTCTGCTCTCCTCATGTCCAGAGCTGTTTTGCTGGCACTTTTCCTCCTGCCAACAGAGATTTTAAACTCAATCACTTCATGGTCACTGTGGCCAAGATGGCCATGAAACTTTGCTCACGCTGTTGACTAGCTGAAGATCAAGGAGAGCATCTTTCTGAGTCAACTCCCTTAGGATCTGTTCCATAAAGTTGTCATCCAGGTTTTTTTAAGAATCCTCTGGGTCAGGTTGTACCAGTTGTGTGATGCTCCCAGTTGACTTCTGGCAAGTTGAAGTCTCCCATAAAAACAAGGGCAGTTGACTTGGAAGTGTGCCTTAGTTCCTCAAAGACTTTGTTGGTGTCATTGTCCTGGCTGGGAGGTCTATAGTAGACTCCCACAATGACACCTGAATTATTTGTTTGGGTCTTGACTCTTACCCAGAGGCTCCCAACTGTGTCAGTGCCAACTGTGAGGTCCATACATTCTAACCCTTCTGTTACATACAGAGCCACCCCGCTGCCTCTTCTGCCCTGTCTATCCCTCCTGAAGAGCCTGTAACCATCCAACAGGGCACTTCAGTCACAGGTCTCATCCCATTAGGTCTCACTTATGCCAATGATATCAAATCTCTGGGACTAGGCCAAAGCTTTGAGCTCCACTTGTTTGTTCCTCATGCTATGTGCACTGGTGTAGAAATATTTCAGATATGGTACTTGGTAGCCAACACCTCATGACACAGATTGAAGGATCCTCTTAGTGCCTGTTTTCTCAAGAAGCAAGGCTACCAGCCCTTCCCAAAAAGGTTAAGAAGAAATGAGTGAATGGGGTACAAAGACTAAAAGGCCTGTTTTCACAGAAATCAGAAATGGGGAGTGAGAACCTTGCAGGAAGAAGAGGAGAAACTGAAGTTTCCCTTCTAAATTTCAAACCTTCAATTTAGTCATTTGAACAAATTTGACCTAAGTAAAGTCAGTGCTTTTTTGCTTTCTCCCTCCTCCCTGCCCTATTGCCTAAATTAAAATGTAGTAGTACTTGCTGGCAAGGTAAAAGCCTGAGGATTCTGCCCCTGCCCTGTGCTATCCCTGATCCCCTTCCCTCCCTGTCCTTCACCTTTCCTCTGGACTTGTGTCTGAGTTCCCCTGGTTGCTTCCAAAAGTCTTCATTGCATGTGTCTATGAACCAAATGAAGATCTTTTTTGATCTTCTCATTATGTGCTTAATCGCTTCTTAAAATTATGTGAGAATTTGTTGCATCTATGATCAACCTTGAGAGGAATTGAACCAACTTTTAAGTAAAGAATACAAAACAATTTACAATCCTAGTAATCAACATAAATGCATTTTAAATGGCCTGTTTATTTCTTCGGTGTCAAGCAATCTAATTAGGTGTGATTTCTTAATAGAGGTATATATCAGGAATGTTATATCCTTCATATATTCTACGGTTAGTTTCAGCTGAAATTCAAATTCAAGCTCAAATTCACAGAGCTCAGAAAGAAATTAAGGGCAAGAGGTGGGGAACAGGCATATATTTACAAGATTTTCTTAACAGCATGACCTCTGTTGAAACTAAAGGGTCTGAGGATCACAAGCTATTCTAACGGTATTACCCTGCTTAGTTTTTGTTCTGTAGCCAAGGAAACTGTCAAGTAGTCAGGCTTATTAAGCAGAGTTCTCCTGCTCAGGATTTGAATGAACCAGTTTTGGTGCACAGTATGTTTCAGCAGGCAGTACCACTTCAGAGTTATGAGCTGTTTCCAGGAGTGTTTCTCAAGCATGTTTCCAGCCCCTGTCCCATCCCAAGGCCAGACATGGCCATGCACACACCATTTGTACACCTGCTAACTCTGCTCCTCATTGTGAAAACCACGTGAATTCCATAAATGAGCAGTGGGGCAAGTGATAGAATCCCAGTCTGGATCATCAGGGAGCCCAGGCACCAGGCACCTCCACAACCCAGCGCAGGTGCTGATTCAACAATTTATGTGCTTTAGGCAGGTGGGATGTGGCAGTTTTGTGTACTGCAGCCTTCACCACTGTGACTCTGCCTGGATTTTTCTAAGTTGAAATTTAATGTCCAGAATCTGTCACAATACATCTTTGTTAACTGCTGGGACCTTAAGGTTTCTAATTTTTCTTGCAAAGAGTACTGAATACAGCTTAAATTGCTGATAGAATGGACTTCTTGGACACTGTAGGTATTTTGAAAGCTGCAGAGTGGAGTTTAAGAGTTGGGAACGTTTTTCAGTTGTTATGTGCTACAGCATTGGTTCACAGTCCTGAACTCAGTTTTTGGCTCATTAAAAAAAGATCAGTTGCTTTTAAGTTGAAGTTTGCTGCTTACAGATTTATTTAGCAATTTGCCTCCTCAATTTATTTTGTACTTATATGAATTTCTTTGAAATATTACCTTTGAAATGCACCTCACAATATGCATTTTTCAGAAGTTTTCACCATAGAAGTCCAACAAAGCTCTTAGCATTGGTACTTTTTCTCAGATTTAATGAATTGTCTTTGTCTATAAATAAAGAATGAGAATTGTTGAGTAATAGAAAGTATATTTGGAAATAAATTAGGTTTGGTATTTAATAAGTACTCTGATCTTTCAGATTTGCATAATTCTGCTGCTTTCTTTTAAGTCTTGTTATGTATTTGATGGAGTTTTTTGGGATTTTTTCCACATTCAGGTACTGAAAATTCATATATTGAGAAGTACTTCTGTTAGTTACAGCTGGAGTAAAATGCAGGGCAGTGTAAAGGAAGTAAAAGATTTCTGTTGAATAGCTGTAGGGTTTCAGATCTGTTTCCAGCAGGTCAGCTTTGCTCAGTCCATAAGTTCAGTGACTTCTTGTGCCTAATAGAGAGGCCAGTAAGTGTTCTTAGAAAGAACATGGTTGTTTTCTTTTCATTTTAAAATATGTTTCTATTGATCCTAAAAGATTCCACAGATTAAATTATAGAATTAGAAGTACGTATGTTGTTGTTAAGTAAAAGGCATATGAAAAATTGAAAAAATAGACAAGATTCAGTATTATTGAATTAATTAATTATTGTGTTGGGGAAAATATTCAGCTATAGTTCTGCTGTCATAGTTCTTAAGGGATGCTACAGGGATTCTTCCGTGCCACTACAATACCTTTACTCCTTTCTCCTTTCAAAACTCTAATTCCAGTAATATTCCCATGAATCAAGGGAATCCTTATGTAACTGTAATCAACATGCAATTTTGTTTCAAATAATATTTGGCCTGTAATGAGTGTAACTGAAGCATATTTTATTCTTTAGATATTCTAGCTAATATTTTTGGCAACTCTTAGGACTAGCTTTTAATTTGTATATCCAAACAAAGCAGGTTTGATGGCAAGTGCATGTCTGAATGTTAAACAAAGAGATGCTCTACACATGTAAAAAGTGAATATTTTAATATATTCTTTTATCCATAGTTGCATAGCTGAGTTTTAAACAGTCTGAACTATGTAACTACCTGGCTTGCTAGACAATTATTTTAAGCAATTCTACATCTGAATTCAATTATTTATGCACATAACTAGATGCATTAAATCATGTCACAAAGATGCTTGCTGGCACAAATTAGAAATCAGTTGTAAAGGATTAGCAATAAATATTTTTCTAAAATAAGTTTCAAAGTTACTTTAGACCTCTCATAAATGTGCTACAAAATGAAAGAAACAATTGCAGATATATTTAGAAGTGGAGTAAATATAGAGAGATGGAAGTAACTGTTGTTGGGATGAGGAATGGATTGTCAAACTGCAAAGATAAATTGATGTATGCTTCAGCAAGCCTGGCTTTCTTTTAGAGTGCATGGCATGGAGCTAATAGTGCTAAATTCTTGTCTGATTTGAATTTGTGCAAATGGCTCAAATCAACTGCACATGCTTGCAATACATAAAGCTCAAACCCAGCAGTTTTTTTGCTGCTTAGTTATGTTCTCCCATAAAGAGAACAAAAAGAACGGAGGGCTATATCAACACAATATGTTTTGGGTTGAGAAGTGTAAGCAGTTATCAGCGTGCAGATGATAGTGAATAGAAATAGCCAGTTTGTCCCAGTTGAGAAGTTTTTTGAGTATGATGTAGACTAGATTTTGAGAGCTGTTAACGGGCAGAAATAATAGTTATTAAGGAACGAGTGAAGATATTAAGTAGAGAGCTGGTTCAATGTCAATTCCAGTGAACAGTTTTGGAACGATTTTGCACTGTCTGGTGGCACAATCTGGGTAAGAACAGCAAAACAAGACAGTAGAACTTACTAAATTTATTAAATTATATTACAAATGCTACAGTGTAAAGGGGCCTTACTTGTTTCTGTTTAATAACAGAGGGTAGTTGCTTTACTCATCTATAGTTACAGACAGCTTGGGAAACAAGACCAGTAGCCTTTCACTTTGGCAGAACAAGATTGGTTATCGCAAGGCTCATTGGGTATCTTCTGGCTCATTATTTTGATTTGTGGATCAAACCAAACTCAATCATTAGATAGACATTCATTTGAGATCTGATGCAATATGGCACAAATTTGGGTCTTCTCACACCCTAAAAAAGTATCTGAGCCAGTTATTGATTCAAAGTCATGCTCCCAAAATGTATAATATACTTAAGTAAATCTTTTTGAAACAATTGGCTTATTCAAATTTAATGTATGCACACATTAGATCTTTAAGTGCATAATTATGCACAAAATTCAATGAGAATATAAAATATCAGCATGTTTAAAACATTTGGATGATGCATACTCACTTACATGGTATATTCTTTTTAGCCTAGGTTATGAGCCAAGTATCAGTGACTGAAAGTGATTAGTAGAGTGCTTTTAAGAGAAAAAAAAATGGACGTACAAAAGCATTAGGAAAGAGGTGAAATTAGTAATGTCTTAAAAAACATCTGAAATAGCAAACACCTTTATAAAAACCTGTTATCACAGAAAATATATATATAAGCCAATGCTGATATGATATCTCTCACTTTCTCTTTATAATGGGGAATAAATATTGAAAAAGGAATAGAACTGTATGTACAGGTTGCACAGGTAACTTTCATGTGAGAACAGATGACTGTAGGAAGTTCGTTAACATTTGAGATTGAAAATTAAGCATTCAAGAAATTAAATTCATAAAATCCCAAAATCATGTAAGTTGGAAGAGACCTCCATAGCTCATCTAGACCCCTGCACGAAGGGGTCTGGTTAAAGCAGATTGCTCAGTTCCATGTAGTCAAGTTCTGAATAGCCCCGAGGCTGGAAACTCCACAGTCTTTCTTGGCAACCTGGTCTAATGCTCGGTCACACTCATGTTCTGGAAGAGCCATTAAATTTTAGTGATTGTGGCAAAAGTGACAATTATCATACTTATTCTCAAGACAGTGTTGATATATTTGTAAATGTCCATGAATTAATGTTCACAATATGCCAGCTGACCTTGCATCCTACATATCTATGAAAGAAGGCCCTCTATAACCTCTGTTCATGAAGATGTTGATGATATACTCCAAAACAACCAAAACCAATATGCTGTCTTTGAGAGTAAAAGAATTACTGACTTCAATAAGCCTACAAATGCTCATTTATGAAAACTTATAGATGAACGAAAATATACTGGATGGACTGAGAAAAATAAATGTGGTACAGATTCCCTGAAAAGATTGATACTGACAACTATGATGCCATAAATATTATCTGAATGCCTTGTAAAGCAATGAAATAAATATTCTATCATTAATAGCTGGGACAAGAGAGCCATGACCAGTAGGCAGTGAGGCTTTAGAAGAACTGTATCTCATCAGTCAAACTTCATTGCTTGTTTTGATACAATTACAAAATTAATGGGCAGTGAGAATGAAGTAGATCATATACATTTGGATTCTAATGAAGCATTTGATATGGCATCTTAGGCATTTTCAGTTTTAAAATTTGACTTAGTACTGCCTTTAATAAGATCATAACCATGCAGGGCTGTGAACTGCCTAAATAAGTACAAAAAATAGAAATAATACACAGCAGCATATTAGGAAGAGGAATCTAAAAGGGTTGGCATTTCTTAGCAAAAAAAAAGTTGGCAAGAGTTATGTTTGTTTAATGTCTACATTAGTAGCCTGGAAGAAAAAGAAAAGAGCACACTAATGAATTCTGAAGATGATATTAAATTTGAAGGAGTGTGCACATAATTACAGAAAAAAGATTAAGTGTAAATTTAGGAATTACAGATGTGGTAAAACTGAAAAATGCCATTCATCTTAAAAATATGAAAGCCTGTTCCCCTTAAGGTCATAATCTAGAACACTGGTACGTTGAAAGATATTGGTATCTGTAAGACACAAGAAAGCAGATAAATTCAGAAGATTCCATGGTGTATTACCACTGGTACATATAACTATGGGACTATATTTATGGGACTATAACACTAGTTTATGTGCATGAAAACAAGTTTTCAGGTGATGCAGCTAGGCTAGAAGACATATTGTAAAGCTCTATGCATGGACAAGAGAGGACAATCGAGGCTAAAAGGAATGATGTGCAAGCAGTGACTAAAACAGAACAGAGTTCAGCTGGTTCACTGAGAAGTCTTCCAATTAAAGGATGGTTGAACGTACTTAGGGCAGACTTGCCACATTTTATGTATTTTCCAATGATGAAAGCATCCCTTGAGTGGACTTTGCCTAAGACATTTTATGCTGATAGGGACTGTTCTTTTGTTGTTCTGCCGATTACCTGAGCTCTCACGCTGTCTGTCACACTTTAGAAGATGTAGCTGTGTATGTCCAAAGGCTGCTGTACAATAAGGGATCATCCTTCTTTTCAGACTCTATTGCCACCTTGATTGCCAGGACAAAGCAAGCAGTCACGTAGCATATAATAAACGGCAAATAAATGTAAATGAAACTAGGCCCATCCATCAAAATGATGAGCCTATTCTCATCTGCATTTTCTACAATTATACTGTTTGACTGGCTCAGAAGTATGCTGTACCTAAAGCCATCTACTTTGAATATTCCGTCTCCCCTGCAAGTATTACTAATATCTGAAATTTACTCTGTGAATAATACCAGGAAAGGGTCTTTGGAAACTTCTCCAGTTCCCATTTTGGTGTCTATTGTAACACTCAAAAACTTGTTGCAGGCAAAAGTGAACAAGCATATGTAGAGCTAAGAGTTTATTCTAACTGAAATTTTAACAGGCTAATCAAAATACAGGTATCTCTCATTAGTTCAGTTAAAATGCTCACAAACCAAAATACTTCATCAACAATAGAGATAAAATTGTTATACAAAAGCTTCCTACTATCTGCCCCTTGTCTCTGGTATTGTGCTCCCTGTACAATATTACTCTGTGCCCTAAGCTGATGCTGTGTATTCCTTGAGTAGAACAGATGGAAGGGTTGCCATGTGATAACCGAATCCTGGGGCATTAACAGGAAAAGTGCAGTGTTCAGGGTGGAGGCTGCTGCTTCCTTGCTGTTGAGTATGCTTGGTTATATTTTTATATGTGTTTTAACACAGTCTGCTCGCATGCCCTTTCTTTTCTTTGTTTCCCAATCAGCCAGTCCTCTGTAAGGTCCCCTGCTGGTTATACTTGATTTACAAAGCCACAAGCATGCAGTGACCACTGATTGACTGTGATTTGTTGTAATTATCTTTTGTTGTTGCATTAACTGCAGTTCGTGTTTCTTTTGTGGGACCTCTAATCTTATCCTGTGTCTCCACTCTCCCACATTGCATTTTATTCTGCAATCAGAAAGTTCAGTTCACACACAGAATAACTATTTGCCTCTACTGTAAACTAAAGATAAGCCAAGACACATTTAGGCTGCCATATAACTGCTTTCATGATTGAAACAAATCCAACTCAGAATATGCTGTGAAATTTCTGTGTATAGTACAGGGAGACAGTCCTGAGTCCTCACACTGTAAGTTTAATATAAACCCTGTGGCCTTTTCTAACAATGGCATATATACTGAAAAATATCATTGCCACAAAACTTTACCTTCCTTACTTCAGCCCAACACATTGCAGCCAGGGTCACCAGGTAGATACGGCTTGTTTGCTCTGCCTGACAAAGTAAATGACAGCACTTCTCAGAGAGCTTTCTTAGCTTTGCATAAGATGTAGTAACTGATGTTATGCTGTCAGTAACTAAGTTCCATAAATATATCTGCCTTAGATTAAAAAAAAAAAAGAAGTGCTTTATAATAGTGCTTCATAAAATCCACATCATAAAGAACAGTAAAGTGCCACTTTATTAAGAAAAAAATACATTAAAAGCAAAAGAAAAATTGAGACATTACTGGCCTGTGAGTGTAGAGGTGTTTCTATCCATCTTATTGAGTAAGTCTAATGCTACTATCTAAAAGGAAAACAACTTTCATGAACTCTGAAGACAACCATGTTTTCTCATCTGACACTCCTAAGTATCATTTATGATCTGACACTTCATGAGACTTGGCTCTTCACCTCTTTTTTCGATTACATGCACTGTCTAGTGGACTTGTGGATTTTTAAATACAAATAGTGAGTTGCAAAAGTGGGAGAGGGAAATAAACAGCCATATATACCATCTCATTCTTGTCCATCATACATCTGTTAATTTGGCTATATTAGCCTTATTTTAAATGCTAGATACACTTTGGTCAAAAGGAATAATTCCAGAACATATTTATGTGGGTTTTGTTTTGTTGGGTTTTTTTTTCATTTAACACTATAGTTCATATTCGTCTTCCTTGTTAGTCATGTATTGTGGAAGTATAGTTGCAAGTGGTAACATCTAGGAATCATTTAATGTATGAATGCAAGTGATCATTGCCATCTTTTCACAAGAAAATGGGGCTTTATAATAATAAACACATATGGTTCCATCTGAATTTTAAATAGAGAAAAATACAGGGTTTGATTTTCAGCTAAAAAATCCTCATGCTTTTTTCCAAAGGTAAACATTTTCCTTGACATTTTTATATGAATAAGGGAAGCCCGCTGATGAAAATTATTGAAGTGGAAAGACTTTAACCAAAAATACATGGAAAAAAGAAGACAAATACGAGAATATCTCATTGTAAAAAAAAAGCTCTAAGAATTTTAATTTCTTTCTAATATGCACTCCAAGTCGATCACACTGTGTCTTTCTGGCTATAAGTGTTTGAGTTACATGGGAAGCCAACATCACTGCAGTTCAGTCAGATGCTTATCTTGTGATCCTACTCAATCAGAATTCATTGGAATTGAATCCGTTCTTTTATTAATAAACTCACAGTAAATGGAAAGCTTGTATTGCTTCTTCCTTAGAGCACTCTTAGAAGTGTTCTCCTAGGAGATTGTTGTAAAATTTTGGAAAATTACTTTTCTGTCTTGTTCTACATGCTTGATGCTTCCAGCCATCAAATACTGGAGTGTAATGATTAAGCTTCCAACAGGGTACTGGACTTTTTGAGAATCTCAGTATGCTTCAAAAAAAGTAGTTCCTAATTTAAAAAAAAAAAAAAAGGAAAATCTTACATACAGAGAGGAAAAAAAAAGACAATTAGTTAGATTTAAATCCATGTCAGTAAAAGAAAAACACAGAATCATTTGTCCCTCCATTTCAAGAGGTAGTCTTCCAAAGCTATTGAAATCACCAAAGAAATATAGATAGATAGATGATAGATAGATAGATAGATAGATAGATAGATAGATAGATAGATAGATAGATAGATAGATAGATAGATAGATAGATCTTTTTTTTGTCATAAAACATTTTTAGTTCTGCTGGAGAGAATGACATCAGTTTCATACCTTTCTCACAAAGCTGTTTGAAGACATTATTGTATTTATTTTCCTTCTGACTATTGTCCTGAAAATACTTTGAAAGAGATGGAGAACACGCACTTTCAGGATAGATTTGTTGCTTTCACTGATAAGAAGAGTGGAATATAACATATTTTAGGTAAATAGCAATTGGTATAATGCTCACAGTTTAGAGTAGACTGTGTAATTTGAAATCCAAGTGCAAGACTTACTACAGAAAAATGATTTTGTGTATTTTTGCCTTTTATGTTCTTGAATTAAAGGTAATTCTTTAAGCCTCTCCAGCTCTCCCCTTCCTGACTGTTAGAGTATTTATTTGCAGGCCACTATCATCATTGTCCTTACCCTTGCGAGCTCATCAGATAAACCATGATATCAAAATAGCATTTTAAAATTCTCTTCCAAGGCATGTGTCAGTGTGCAAAATACCAGTTCATAATAAATCAAACCTGAGATCACAGCAATGCAATGTTTTTCTCTGCTTTACAAAAGTATTTTCTCAAACTGTAGTATATTTCTGTGTGTGGGCTTGTGTGCACGCGCATATTCCTACATAAGGTTAACAAATATTATAGTCCTTGTTGCAGGCAATACAGTCCTCCGCAACATGGCACAAGAAAAATAAGTCAGAGAAGTAGGCAAGTAAATCTGTGAGGAATGTCACTGAAGAGACAATTCCAGGGTAAGAGTCACAGGGTCATTTTGAGGAAGGTAATCCTGCAGCATGTGGGGTTAATAAGTATCATAAAATGGTCCCATAGAAGAGCTCCCACGGAGCTTCCTTAGACCGAGGCTAATATATTCTTGTATTCTGTGTGCTCCATACTGATGAGAACAGGTATGCTGTAACATTAGGTTATATTACCTATATCAGTGATATGGACAGTTGGTTTGAGTTTTCACTGAGGACTGACATCTATACAAAATGAAAATGCGCTGGAGCATCTAAAGCTGCACATCATCTTCACTGTAGTGAGTGTGATGTGTAGGATATTGGACATAAAAAGAAGTAAAAGATAAGACTCAAAAGAAATACATTAACAAAATGTAAAAAGGTGAGATTTTCCTTCGCAAAAAGGTTTGAAATATTCCCAGTTTCATTCACATCATTTAGGAAACCAGATCACATGTGGGGACTCACCCACATTTGCTGTATGAGCGTATAGAAACTGGGAAGACATATAAACTAAACCTATCCAAAAGGCATGGACTTCTCCCTAAATCAGAATAGGTTAGGCTTGAGCCTAACTGCACTTCAAATTCAAACGTTACAGGGAAGGTTAAAATCTATTGAAAATTTTCAGATGTATAACAGTATTTATTTAATAGTGACACATATCTGAAAAGTGAAGCTAAAGCTTTCTATCCTACGAATAAAAAATAGTAGTGAAGAACAACCAAAACAAAAGTGATTCCAATGAAAAAGATTAAATTAAGTAGGTAGTAAAACATCAGTGGTATCAATAATTTTTTATGTACATTGAAAGTCTAAAAAGTAAGATGAAAGAATTGAATTGCAAGTTTCTGTATAGTAAATATGTCCAAAATTTGATGAGTGAAAGATAATTAGTGAAATAATGTACTCATGGGTTCACTATTACCTTAAAATATGACATATAGTGGTTTAAGTTTGTATCAAAATATAGAATATGATATCTATGAAATGAACTTTCATGCCTGAATAGAAAGAACATCACAATAAAGTTATGTTTTCAATTAACCAAATGAGATTGTGGCAGTGGCTCTGAAGCACTGTGAATAGCTAGAAATACTGCAAAGGCTAAAAACATAACAATAATGGAAGATGAGGAGGCACTTAATGAAATTATCAGGTAAGAGGTTTAAAATAAACAAAGCACTTTTTCACTTAGTGTGTAATTAAATTGTGGAACTGAATGTGCTGGATGTTCTGGAAGCCAAAAATCTAAATGAATTCCGAAACCTCATAGGCATGTTCAGTGATGTCGGGTCTATAAATGCTATAAAGTACAGTGAGTCCATATGGAACCTCCAAGTCAGGAAGTCCCCAAACTCCTGACACGTCAAAGGATATCCAGAGATGTCTCACTGTAGGCTTGTCTTTTTCCTATGTTCTCTTCCACATCAGAAACAACGCTGTGCTAAATAAGACTGTTTTCTCCTCCGCTGTGATAGTGTCATGCTTGATGTTGTATGAGATTCCTTTCAGAGTGATTCTTGTCTGCACTATTTTAGCTTTTTCTTTTGCTTGAAAACTACTTTGTCTTAATAACAAATAAGCAGACTCTAGTGGAGATATCCCACTATGGTAATAGTGACTTTTATTTGATCCTAATGACATGAAAGTATTGGTAAAAAACTGATTCTTTGATTTTTTTAGTTTTTGAGGGAAGTGGTTAGTTCTGTTTGGAGGGAGGAAAGCTGGTCTGCAAACTTTTTATCCAATTAACCCTGTCTGTACAACCAGCATAGCAAAGGCCTGTTCCATTTCCAGTGACAGCCCATGAAGCAGTTTGCATTGTTAGGGGCCCTCCATAGTTTTTCCGGCAAAAGAATAACTATCAAGCATGAAATATACTTCCTTAACCTCTATGAAATATATATCCTAATTGTAGCATCAGAGCTCAGTTCACTGGTATGCTCTGGATGTGCTGCATTGTGTCAGCAATGGAGAACATCTGTAAGCCTAGCTGCATAATACACTCAGATCTGTGCAAAGCAGGTGGAGTGAATCTCGTGTGGTTTGACCTGAGTAGAGGATATTTGCATTTTTAAAGTGCTGAAGAACAACTTCAGCTTTTCGAATGAAAATACTGCATTTGGCTACAGACCACTGCAGAACAGAAATACACTTACTTCCACATCAGATCCGGGCAAAGTTCTTCGCCTTACTCTCAGGGATGGATGGAAACCACTCTGTTTAGTAAAGATATCAAATTACCTCAAGAAGAGATCACTCCAAATTATATCTCCTCAAAACCTGTAAGAGTGACTGCACTCCTGCTATCCAGTCCTATGCACCCTGTGCATTTCAGGAAGCAACACACCTGGGAGTTACCTCCACAATGGACAGCATGGTATGAGGTAACCTAAGAAATGCCTAACTAACTTCTTTCCTTACGCCAGTGTGATTATTGCAGGGAAAAAAGTAATTCTCGTGCACAATGATGTGGGCAAGTAGGAGACTACATTATACCCTGTTAAATTTGTCATCACAGTTATGCTAGATGTACAAAAGAGTTGCTTCAACTGTAAATGTTTTTTGGCAGAGAATATGGTTAATTCCCTTGAAATCATATTAAATTTGGCTGATGCTGGTTTAAACCTTCAGCTATTAAAGGCTGACCTAAAATCAAGACAACTCATGCTGAATTCTGTCAATTATAAAAATACACCTTCTAGTAAGAATATATCACAGTAAATATCAATTTAGAAACTGATACATTTGTGTAAAGTCTTTTTGATAACAAGAAAATTGTGAAAAAAAATAAAATTAGAGGTTAACCAATATACCCATTTGTTACTGCAGAACTCTTCATACCATATTTTAGCCAAAGCATTTCCTTGGTGTCCCAAGTACAAAAAGCAGTCAGAATGACTCTTACAGCGCTTGTGTTATTGTGCCCTCCCTCAAACCTCCTCATGCAGCTTTCTACCTAATTCAATAATCAGTAGCTCCTGTAGAAAGAGATTACAAAGATCTTCCCATTACACAGTAGCAGAAAAATTGTCTCAGACTCATGATTTCCGTTAACTGGTTCTTCTGTAGCCCTGAATAGGAACATCAAAGAGATCAAATGTATACCTTCATTTCCATTCATTATCTGTTTCATTTGGGTCACAGTGTGGTTATAACTAGTAAATTGAGTGAAATCTCAAAGGTAAGGAAGTTACAGTAAGTGTATTCTGAGCACAGAAGAAAAAAGTCTGAATGCAAAAAAGTTTGGATAAAGTACTGTAGCAGTGTCTATAAGTAAAGACAGGTTATGCTCATATAAAGCCAGCTTTCTATTACAAAACAATACATCACAGAAGGACAAAATACAGCTTGTGTGAATTTGTCATTACAAGTTTGTATCTTTAGATATGGATATCTTTAAACTGTGCTATTTCCCTGTGGACAGAAAGTGAAATTGCTTTCTCTTTTTGTTTTTGTGTGAAGGAAACCTTTGTATCCTCTGTAGAGAGAACATTACTGTCAGAAAGTTGGATTCTGCTGCACTGAGTCTGAATTCTGCAGATTCCCAGAACTGAAAGAGCCACTTTGTCAGTGGATGAAATTGCAGCCAGGCACAGTTAAATGATACCAAATTACAGCGTTCGGTTAGATGCATCATAATGTTACATAGACATATCGCAAAACTACCATGTATCAGTGCTGTTTCACTCTGAAGTGTCAAGATATTAGTCCATGATTGTTTTGGTTTATTGTTTCACTGTGTTTCACGCTATCTTTCTCATGTAGGAGAGAGGCTCACAAATCTCTCCATGGTTAAAAAAAAAACAAAACACAAAAACGAACAACACATACCCCCCGAAAAACCAAACCAAATCAACCAACCAACCAACCAAACAAAATCCCAACAGCACCACAAAAAAGCAAAGTCTGGAAACTATGCTAACCATGGAGTACCATGAAGGAATGGTACAGCATACTGCTGTGAAGTGTGATGTAGCAAGTACCTTTGGATTTAAGATAACCACACTTTGTGGGTGATCTCATAAAAGCCAGCAATCTGCTTCCCAAAAGCTCTACATTAGAGCTACACAATGGTGAATCAAATTAAGATCATGAATACATTTTGAGGATGGAGAAAGAGAAGGGAGCTAGCTATGTAAATGGAAAAGGCAAAAAAAAAAGTGTTTGAAGTTTTAAACAACTCTTAACTGAAATGAATGGCATGGAAATGGAAAAATGATCTCAGTGTCAGTATTGGTGGAGCTCTGTTTCATACCTGTGATTAACAATTCACATGAGAATAGACTATAAGCCTCCCCCCTCTAACATGGGAAATTACCTACCTCCTAAATTCTAGGCAGAAGTGCCTGCAAAAAATTCCTGTTCTCTATCTCACTAACTGCTGATGTATTTTCCTTCAGCCTGAGGCACTAAGAGATTTTGCTCCATAATTCCGTTTCAGAAGAGTAAGGCACACTGTTGAGAAGCAGGGCATATGAATTCAGATTCCTGCAGAAATACAGAGAATTGGGACCCAAGGCCCTCTTTATCCTATGGCAGTGCTTTAACCCAGGAGATAGGAAAATGAGAACTACATCTCTTTGACTAAAATTTTTGTGAATTTTCGCTGCACTACTCCTTCCAGACAGATCTGCTCAGCAAGTTCAACCTGCATTTGTAAATAGTTTCAGGATATTTTCACTGGCACTGCAGCATAAAAAGAAAAAAAATTTCATATTAATCTAAGGTCATATCTACAAGCATCATTAATCACAGCCTACCTCTCTGCTTGTTTCACAAAACTGTGCAGATAGTATAGTAATAGCCACATGAGAAAAGTCTACGTGAAGTTAATTGAATGTTTGTATAGCGTTTATTGTTCTAAGACTTTTACTTTATTAGGCATAATTTTGGTCAGCTCACTAATGGGAAAATATGCTCGAGCTGGAGATGATCCAAAGATGTAGAGACTAACGACGAAGGTGAAGAACAGCGTGTGAACTTTTTTTCACCAAACGCTCTCAGTTTACTATATTTTGATTTGATCAGCTGCTTCTGTTCCTTAGTTACAACCCTGTTTATACTAATCACTGTGCATCTTTAGTAGGAACCTAGTATACATTGAAGAGAGGTTGTATATAGCAGTTCTACAAAATCTATCCTTAGTGGCAGTTCCAATTTTCCTTTATTAAGTCCCTTTGAAATCAGTTAGATTTCATCATAAACATTTTCGGTGACCATTTCTTTTCTTCTGTTAGCACTGCACTAATCCAATGACTCCATCACCTCTAAGCTATTGATCTGTCTGACATCTGATTCAACCTGTTCACAGTTATCTAGAGTGCTCCAAAGATAGAACAGAGAGATTCATTGCCTACTTCTCTGACACAAAATGTCTGAAAGAATAATACCTTTCTGCAGTCAAGAAGCAAGTTAATTTTTTAATTAAGCAAGGAAAAAATTTTTATTTATTTAAAACATATCCTCTTGAATAGCAAAATGGTGGCAAAATACTTACCATAAAATGAATTATGTAAAAATAATGTAAAAAGAACTCTCCACGATGAGGCCATGGCTTAATAGGTTCTTTTACTAAGTTAGGTGCTTAAATTGATTCACCTTTAATCAAAAGTTAGCTGGAGTCTTTATAAAAATATATATGCTACAAAAGAACATATTTTTTAAAATTAACTCTTCATTTTTATGAGTACTGAACTGTTCACATTTCAGCACATGGATTCATAACACCAGTGTGTCTGAATGAGTATTTTGCAGACACAAATGGGAAGGTTACTGCTGACTGCTGTGGAATTTTCTTCAGCTCTTCTTTTGCCTTGCTGTACATTTGTAAGTTTAATTTGCAACAAGTTTGAGAAAGGCATAATTTGTAATTACACTTCAGAAATACTTCAAAATTCAATTTTTCAGTCAGAAGAATTCTTGAAAATCCAGATTTTATATCTGCACTAAAAAATAGGAAATATAAATTGTTATTAGGTGATTCCTTCAGAATCATGTTTAGGTCACCTGGAAATGCTAGGCAAATGGGCAGGAGAACAAAAGAAGTATCAATCAGCATCTGTAAATCTTCAAATGCATCTCCAACTGAGTGAAATGCAAGTTTCAGGTCACTCAAAAGCCAATAGAAACAGAATTTGTGAAGGTCTGAGTACCTAACTCCTTGTAGGGATAACCTGGTGGTCAAGGATATGATTCTGATATACATCTGTGATGATCACAAACTTCAGAGAGGTCAGACCTACATTTTGTTTTCATAGTCAAACTCTCCATGTACTTGTAAAATTAAATTAAATTATACTCTTTGCCAAAACTGTACCAACATTTTTGACTGCTTCTATTGTATTATAATTATTATTCTATTGTGTTAGTACAAGATTTATAGTATATGTGTTGGGCATCATAGAAAAATCTTAACCATCTTAAGCACACAGAAATGACATACATTATAAAGAAAAGAAGGGTGTTTTTTATGTGGGAGCTAAGTAGAAACAACTCAGGGGAAAAAGGTGAATCATCACTGTTTAGGTCAATAGAAATAAAAGCACAGCTTATGTGGCAGGCAGACAGGAGAAAAGGAGCAGGAGCGGTGAGTGAGGCTCAAAGCAGACTCAGAGCAAGACAATAGGCTGGACTGGCTCCAGACACAGCATAGAAATCACCAAGCTTAACATCAACAAGATACATCATAATGTGTGCTACAGGCAAGACTGAGAACCTGTCTCTGTGGGAGAAGTGTCTTATACTGTAATTAACCAGGAAAACAAAACATTCAAATAAGGTGTGAACTTCTGTGGGAAAACAGACTCTGCTAGCTAAACACTTAAATTAACAAGTTGTAAGCAATGTTAAAACTGTATCAATTGAAATGCTTTAAAATGCTGAACCAGAGAGATAACATTTTCTCTCTCGTAGTTTTGGAAGCAGAACTGTTTTTCTTTCTCAAGCACCAAGAGTTTCTTCGATGAGACATTCAAGAGGTGCTCAGAGTATATGCTTTCCTTCTTAGTAACTGGTCATACAGAGGGTCATAGGTGGGAGACACACAACCTTGACATGACAGTGACTCAAAGTGACATGTCTCTTCACTTACTTTGAGTGGTAGAGAGGTAGAAGTGAAAGCTTCACCATCTACTCAGAGATGAGATAAATAGAAGGGACAGGCCTGGAAAAGAAGTGTTAATTGAATGAATGGCAGAGAGAGAGAAAATAAATTCACAGTCATTGCAGGGAGAAAGTAGAATTAGGAAATTTCACTTAGAAACTGGAATTAGGTAAAGGAAGAAAAATAGGATGTGGTTATTGACTTTGGCCTGATTCTGAAACCTTTGCCATTTTGAAAATATATTATAAAATACATAATAAGGGAAATCTAATGTTTTTTTAACAATGTAACTTTGTTAGTGACCTGTAGAGTTTCTCAAAAGTGCAAAATTAGTAGTTCATTGTGCCTATCAAGTCTTTCATTAATATATACTTCAGTCCTTTTCTGAATATATTTTCCCCACCATGATGAATACTGATGCCAGCATTACCAATCTGGTTTTGGTCTTTCCCTCGAGTGTTTTTCAGCGTCTCAGGAATTCACTGTTGTTCATTATGTGTTATTCTTGTTGCTGCTTCTTCTGAAGCTTGTACTTTTGCAGGTGATAAGGATAGATTGCACTGGTAGCAGAGTTGCCAAGAAAAGAGGTCAATTGTCTGGGAATGCACTTTATATTCCCAGCAATACTGAATGACCCTGGGAAAATGACTTCTCTTTCCTATACAAAAGCTTTACCACCTCTGACATAAAAATAATGTTGACCTCACTTGCAAAATTATTTTCAGATACACAGTTGTACAAATCTGTGTAATTTTCCCTGTTTTTAGCGACTTTGGTGATGTGTTCATTCATTTCAACAGC
Source organism: Grallaria varia (assembly GCA_013396735.1). NCBI lineage: Eukaryota > Metazoa > Chordata > Aves > Passeriformes > Formicariidae > Grallaria > Grallaria varia. The sequence continues at coordinate 209,142 of VWZG01004110.1, read as the reverse complement.
AACTTTTTTGATCAGCTGCAAACTAAATCCACTTGGGGATCAATTTCTTCAGGTCACTTTTGTTTTGTGACCCACTGTACCTGCTTTTTCTTTGTTACTTTTTCCAAGTATTTCTCTCACAATCTGTAGAGGTGCAAAGTCAGTATGACATGAATGAATGTGATATTCAGAGCTACTCATGCAGATATGGCAGAAAAGAGGAGAGCTTTCAAAACTTTCATAATTGATGGGGGGAAAAAAACAAGGAACTCCAAAGAAACTTCCTAAAGAAAAGTTAGCTGGGGCTCAAAGAGATGAAATAACTGTAGATATTTACCTTCTTGTTGAGGTACTCAAGAAAGATCAATAATATTGAGAGCTACACAGGGATAATAGACAGTGGAAGGAAAAGATAACCCAGAAAACTATAGTCAGAGTCGCGTAATAGATCATAAAGAACGTGTAAAAGAAATGTTTAGACCAAAGTCAGGACTGAAATTGAAGTTTAAAAATCATCAAGGAATCTCTGGTGTAAAAGCTAGTCAGGGAACAGGGAGGATGATCATTGGTTTTTGCATAAGAAAAGGTTAGAAACCATGAGATCAAATACGTAAGGTTTCAAAAACCTGTGAAACAGTGACAGTTCTACAGAAAGAGAAAACCTCTAGTGGAGGTTAAAAGATTAATTAATGAGGAATGATACAGTTCATTATAGCAATACAAGAACATACAAAATAGAAAATATAATATTGCTAAATGAAAGATAATATTTTCCAAACAAAGCTAGCCCAGAGTTAATTCCAACAGACATAGGGCAGGATCAGAAAGGCAAGAAAGAGCAGTCACTTTGCCACTGAAGCTAAATCAGATCATAGACTATAGTACTGGGACTATTTTATCTTTTTGTTTCCACTATGAGTTTTTTTTGACCTGTGATGACATCATTGACTCAGTGTCACTCAAACATATATGGACTTGTTTCTCGTGCCTTGTATTATCAATGAGGAACAGGACCACTATACTCTGTTTCTCTCACAACAGTGAAATAAGAAGTGCTTTTGTTTATACTGATGTAAGTGTAAATATGCAGGTAAAATTAAACAGGCACACTTTCTCAGAGGAAAAAAACTCATTGACTAGGTTGATCTACTGAACTTATTTTATATATAATATAATGATGATAAACGGGGAAACCTATAAATCAGGAAAAACTGAGCCAGCAGCTGTATTCACAGTTACCCAGGTGGTTTCTGTGTAGTTGCATCTGAAATGTTTATGCACTCTTCTCTATTATGCATTATCTCAAATCAGTTCAATGTGTCTTTGGTTTTGCAGAGAAGAAACTCTTTGCCTTCCTTATTTTTTTAATATTGAAAATCTTCCATAAAAGTAAGTATAGCACTTCAGTGCCTCAGGATGGCTCTACACCATACTTACTGATTTGAAATTATTGCAGCAGTTCAGTTTTTGTTATAATTGCCTTTCTTTTACATGGTAGGGGTTCTGGGCTTGCAAATGAGAAAAAAATGTAAAATTATTGGTGTGCCTTGTATTTTTAGGAGACCTTCATTCTTCCAAATTAGAATTCCAATTCATGACGTGTTCCAATAACTTTAAATTGCTGTGTACTCTAGATCCAAACCCTAATCTTTCCAAAGGGAAGAGCTTATAAAACTGTTGAAACTCCTTAATAATTCTGAATAAGATTACACATATATGACTAGTATTTCAGTTTACTTTTATTTTAAATAATAAAAAAACCCACTTATCCAAACCAACTATATAAATAAAAACTCATATCATATGTTCAGTTGCTGATATTAGCTCTTGAACTTTCATAGTCATGTTAAAAACTTTCTGTTTATTGTGAATGTCAAAGAATTGTTGGGAAAATTGGGGTTTGCTCTGAATCATTTAGTATCTCTTTGAAAGGGACACTGTCTACATTTTTGTATTGCACACCAAATATGTATAGTCCTTGGACTACTTGTGAATTATTAAGCTTGTTTATATATGGCCTACAAAAAAACCCATCTGCAGTTATCATTGACAGAACCATCTGACGATCTGCTGTGGTAGGTTGGAAAAGCCAGAGGCAGGATCTTACGAGCATTTGGAGAGCCAGCTGTTTCCCCAATTCTTCCTTTGATCTTGTATATCAGGAAGAATGTATTTTGCAGGTTTCCTTTTAAGGTTTTACAATGCAAGACTTGGTCGTAGAAGTACATGACTTTTGCTGCCCACCCACAACCTATCCTGACCTTGAAGGACTCATACATAGTGTACCAGTGTTTATGTATAAAACAAATACAAAGTCATAGGTTATCTACTATTCAAACGCAATCTACTGGGTGCTCAGCCCAGTTATGCCAATTTTTTATGTAAAACCATTGACCCAGAATTTTCTGGACATTTGCAAAGGAGAGAGAGGAGCAGCATCCCATGCAAAGACAAAATTTTATGCATAGCAGTTGTCTAATTCCATACTCAACCATCTGAATGCTCAGAAATGTGAGGGAACAAGAGGAAACTCTGTATGTATACTTTGTTGAATTGATGTATTGACATTTGGATTTGATATATATGCACAGAAAATTTTTCCCATAAATGTGTCAAATTGCCCCAAATTTCATTCAACTACAAACATATTACCCTGAGCTTTTTTATATTTAAAATAAGGAACAATGTATTCTTCCTTACCCTGCTGAAGAGTTAAAAGGGAGTTCAACACTTGACATAGATTTTTTAAAGAATGGCCACATTTACTGGTACATTCTGTCTCACAGTCCTCCATTGATGCCAATCACCTTAATCAGCTGAATAAACTCAGTTCATGCCTGCTGTGCGTAAGTGAAGAGGTACAAACAAGCAAAGCAAAGCACACCAATGAAACTGACTCAATATGTTACAAATAACATTAAAATGCCTTAGGTTTAACAGCTAAGCAAATAGAATCACAATCGAGAAGATATTTAGGTATCTTGGTATCGAATTTTATTTAACCCTGCCTCAAAATGGATTTTTACGTCTTCTCTTGACAAGAAGTACTTGGAACAAAGCTGTTGTTCATTCTTCTCTTAAAGTTTCTTTTATATTGGTATATATTTTTCATTACCTTTAAAAGTATATGCTAACGTAAGCAATAAAAATGCATACTTTTAATCTAAGCAATCCAAGTGCAGTAAAATATTTTCATCTTAGAAAATGGGGCAAAACCCCCTTCTCAGATGTCTGCCCTCCCTCTAAAAGCCTAAATTCCATGCAGCTCTGAACTGCTTGTGGCTAACTTAAGACTCTGGAAGACAAAAGTTAACAGTAAAGATAGTTGTTGCAATCCCAAAGATGGTGAAGGCTCCTACTATGAATAAATTCCAAGCATATGCATTTATAATCTGAATGTTTTTACACTCTTCATGAAAAGTTTATGGTCTAGATTGACTACACAGTAACAGTACTTTTGCATGTACTCAGTACCCAGTGACGTTTCTTTGCACCAAAGGGATTTCCAAAATGCTCACAGGTTATCCTGGAAGTGGAGATGGCTGTCTTTTTGAACCATATCTGGAAGCAGATAGAATTAATTAATTCCCAGCTTTCTTGATTCCAGTTCTCTTTTCTGGAGAGTCCAGCTATAGCCAATTAGCCCCATTACCCCCTTTACTTACTGCAGGCAGTAAAGTTATTTTAAAGGCTTTTCCCCCCGTGTTTTCCAGCCTTTGTTTTAACCCATTCTCAGTTGCAAAGAGAAGCATTAAGAAAATGAACAAAATTAATCACATAAGCAGCAGTAGAAGCAACTACTCACAATAATAATATTTGCTCCTAAAACATGTCCATATAATCTTCATTTCGGAGGTCTGGATAAATTTCTTTTTCTATACAAATTTATAGAGCTTAAAGGAAAACAGTGACATCATAACTAGAGAAATTTGGCCCAACTTTGGTACATATTCTGGAATTTTAGGTCTTGAATACCTGTGCTTCAGAGTCAGAAAGGAAAAGGATGACTCTGACACACTGACAAAGAGGAAATCATCACCTAATATACCTTAAAAAATCTTATCTAGATATCCCTAAGTGGAATCTTCTTATGTATTCCGTAAACCTTATGTTAAAATGCT
>VWZG01004110.1:184381-204905 GCA_013396735.1 Grallaria varia | reverse complement strand
TTTTTTTTAGAAATTATTTTTTTATTTTTTTTTTTTTTTTTTTTTTTTTTTTTTTAGAAATGTATTTCACATGTTAAGAAAGAGAAGGCTGGAAATTAAGTTGTAAAAGTTATGTAAACTTTCAGTCTGCCTTGAATTTCAGACCCTATTGACGGAAACATCAATTTTCAAATTTTAGGCTCAGATTTCGTCTGGTTCAAATTTTTTAAATACGAACTGAGTTCTACCTTACTTTGAAAAAGTAGGCCTTACTTTTTGTCAAAACTAAGTGACTGTTCATTCAAGAAGCCAAACTCAACAGACAAAAATTCTACCTTATGTTTCAGATTCAGACAAAACACAAAACCAGAAAAGATTAACATGGCTCCAGATTTTACTGCAGGCTCTTCAAAGAACTCTACCAGAAACCTGTCTGTTGGAAAGACAATCTTCATTGTATGTCCACTGGGATTACATCGGAGCTTGACCATGATCCCATCATCTGCCATTAATCTAATTGTTTTGTAAAGATCATTTTAGGAACAGTGAAAGTCTCCAAATAATTTCCAAAAAATGTGCTCCAAAAATCTCTATCTATAATTATATAAAATGAAAAAAATACTATGAAAAGTGGATTCTCAGTTCTTGCTGTTGCAGAATTCTTTATAGTGAGCCCACCATGACAGATTTACAAAAGAATGATGATTTAAAATGGTTTCTATTCCTTCTGAAGCAATGTATCTTTTTGAGACTTTAAATTGTATGAGATTTCTAAATGTCCAAACCATCAGCTTGGCGAGCAGGCAGCACAGATGTGGCAGGAGGAATATCAAGGGCTAATTTTATAACATCAATCTGTTTGTCATCAGCATATAAATGAAATTTAGGCCCACACTGACAGATCAGTTTATTGAAGAGAAGCAGATATAGATGAAAAAATCAGGGCTTTGAGAAGAGAAATCTATGTGACACCCGCAGAGAAGATTTTGTGGAACTGATCAGGCCAGGGTGGGTAAGACAATCACATTTGGATAAAATTAAATAGAACCAAGAAATAACACTTCAAAACACTTCTTACAAAGCATTCGAGTAGAACTGAGTGTCTACTTATGTCAAAACCAGCTATTACAGGTAGAAGCCTCCTTTTCTCCAGGCTGAACAAGCCCAGCTCCTGCAGCCACTCCTCATTGGACTTGTGCTCCAGACCCTTCATCAGCTCCCTTGCCCGTCTCTGGACTCACTCCAGTACCTCAATGTCTTTCTTGTAGTGAGGGGCCCAAAACTCAACATGGGATTTGAGGTGTGACCTCACCAGTGCCAAGTACAGGGTGATCTAGTCCTGCGAATCAGATGATTTCTGACATGAAGAATGGGTCCAGTGCTGTTGTATTGATCAGTGTTTGAGCAGACCTGACAGCGAATATTTCCTAGTTTTCGAAGCACTGTTTTGTTTAACTATTGTCTTGAGTATAAAAAACAGGAAAAACATGAAGAGCGATGAGGACAGGATCACTTGCTATTTTGAACAGAAACTGTATCAAATTCTAGCTGGAAAAACAGGAATGCCAGTGAACACATTACTTTTTTACTAAGAGAATCAAGGTGATTTGTCACAGATGCTAGAAAGGACTCCCAGGTTACCTCCATGTTTTTACACCAGTAGGTAGCAGAGGAATCAATCAATCAGTGTAAGTGTATGCCCAAAACTGAAAGCATTTTCCCATGCTGTAATTAGTATAATGACTGATAAATATCCAGTGGTAACACATTGATCATAGATAACAAAGGGCTGATTACTGAGCCCTGGGGAGGCCTCAAGTCTGACTCCACATGGATGATTAAAAGTTGTCTGCAGGGTGTTAAATCTATTAGAAACATTCAAGTGTAATACAAGTAATTCCCAGATATGTTTCAGGAGCAGAAAGCAAAATTTCATGGTTTGTAACATCAAATGTTGCAGAAAACTTAGAGAGCAGGGAAAGGGAAGGGAGGGAAGAACAGACAACTACACCACACAGTAGGAAATATTAAAGAAGCATACGTGAAATATTTTCCTCTTCAGTCTTGGGTATCTAATTATAAATAGACATGGAGAATCAAATGTCTCAGTAAAGCTGTAATCCAATACTTTACAGTTGTAGATGACATCTACATGTTTATGTACAATTGTCATTTTGCTTTAATTGAGGAAATCAGTGAGGCACCCATCTATTGTATTTTGGATTTGTATGATGGCCTTTTATATGATGACCTGTATGATGGCCTTCAAGAGCATTTGCTTTGGAAGTTTTAATTCTACCCTCATTTTCCTTCTGAATGCCTGGAGCTTTATAAGAACTCTTCCTTCTCAAAGAAGTTTGTCGCAACCCTTTTTACTGTTGTTGGAGTTGAATTGTTCTGAAAAAAAAATTAAACTTCATAGGGATAGAAAGATCAAATTAAATAACATCCAAATTGATTTCTAAGCAGACAGAATGAGGGGAACCTTTTGGATTCTTGGCATGTTTGCTCATATTTGCATTCTGGTTATCTTCCGTGTCAGCAATTTTGACATAGTCCTGAAAGCATGTCACAGTCCAAGATTGTTTCACATTGCAAGAATGGGGCATATATGTGTTTCTACAGACAATCATAATCTACTTTACTTACTGGTTCTGTAAATCTTGTGTTCTGTCTGTGGCTCATTTCAGCCTGAAGCATGCCAGGGGCTTTATCTGCAGCCTGTTGATGTGAGGTTCACCACCCTGGCAGATGAGATATGGGGTAGCTCAGTCCCCTCACAGAGCACAAAAGAGAAATTGTCTGATGGTCATCTCACCTCCAATAAGAAGGCAGTTCTTTTCTGCTTGTGCTGAAAGTATCAGTGGGTTTGGTTGTACTTAGTACCATGATAGAGCCCTGTGTTTATGGACCTGCCTTAAACGAGAGTTCAGGATAGAATACAAATGAAATACAAATGATAGGGAAGATTCTTCTTAAATGAAGAGAGAGAAATCTTAATAGAACAAATAAAAATTTTTAAATTACTTTGAGGTCAGCTTACAGAATAAGATGCATTGGGAAATGATCATTATGCTGCTGGTATGCAAATCTCTAAGGATGTTTTATCAGCCTAGAGTGACACCACCCTGTCCTGCTGCCTGGACAAGATTTCAAAAAAAAAAGTATGAAAGAATTGAATAGAACTTAAATGTTTCCTGTGAGATAAGGAAAAAAAAAGAAAAAGAAAAAAAAAAGCCCTAATGTAATTAGCTAATAAACTTTTGCGAGCCATTTCTTGCAATACCATAGCCAAAGCCATCTCAAGGTCCTTCCTGTTCAGGATAATGTACTAATTTGCAGTACATTTGCTCATTGTACTAGGTAATACATTTTTCCCCAACACTGGTTAATAAGGCTCGTAGCCTCTTCAGAAAGGTGCTGAAACTTTTGATGACCCTCAGTGGGTTGAAAGAAAAGTAAGAAAGAACTTTCATTCAGGCCTGCAATCATGATACATATTCCCCTGTCCACATGTACTTGGATTATGGTATGGCACCTTGACATCAGGGAGCATCAGGAGTGGGTAGCTCCTCAAGGGAAGGTGTGGCTGACAGCAAAACCTCAGATGAAAGGTACAGGTTCATTCATAGCCCATTGATGACCACACAGCCTGTAGTGATGTGACAGGTCTGAGATCAGGCTGGGAAGTCAAGTCAGCAAGGCATGGTTGGGTCTAGCATGGTGCAAGGCCAAGCACAGCGGAACTACAGCACAGCACAGACACAGACCAAGGGCAGGGGCCTGAGCTTAAATGCAAACCCTGAGACAAGGAGTGAAGCTTTGGTACATGGAGGTCCCAGCTTTTCACACCTTTTTTCTTGTGGCATAGGTGTTTTCCCAGCAGTCAGATAAAAAAGGTACACAGTCCTGGCAGACCTGAAGTGACCCACAGGAAACCAAGCCTCTGGGAAGGGCTGGGAAAAGAGGTTACAGAGAAGGTTTGTGGGAAAGGACAGTTATGGACTCACTGGAATAATCAAAGTCTGGTAGTGAAATCAGGGCCCTGACACTTGATAAATAATTACAACTTTTATAAAAAGTGTCTTTTCTAATTGCCAGTCACTTTGTTTTTTAAATTGTTTATACATAACAGTATTAACATGTATTTTCTTTGGTATTTCTTTTTAATTCAGCAGGATTTGTATGCACAGATCAATGATAATAAAGAAACAAAACTTTTTTCAGAACTTTAAAATGTACAATATGGGGTCTTATCCACCTTCTGGGAGGTGAAATAATTTCACAGAGAACATTGTACCTCACAGGAGGTCATTGTGTAAGAAAATTAGGGGTTAGATCACTGACACCACTTCATGATTCAGTTTGGCAGACTGCGTTTAAATCTGTGGGAGAAAGAACTTTGCTAATACTGCTCAAACTATTTATTAGTCCCTTTTAAAAATCTCATGGTTTTTCCATATGATGAATACAATACTTAACAGGACAACTTTTCCTCAGAAAATCAATTTTCTGCCATATTATTGTGTCCCTGTATAGAACAATAAAACACTGAAAAAAATCATCAAATCTTATTTCTTATCATCATTGATTTGACCATGGTATGCTTTATAGCTTGGATTTCTCAGTGTATCAGCTAATTAGTTTGACAAATTACTAAGAAAATTCAACTGCTTCCAATTGACTGTTATGAACATATAAAATAGTCTCTGCATCATCTAAAAATGGAACATGAGCTTTTAAATGCTTAAACTTTACTTCCCTTTTTTTGTGAGTCATGATACTCTGGTTTACGTTCTATATTATGTTGCTGTTGAAGCAGTATTCAGGTGCTAAAGGAAAGCCAAATGCTTAAAAACATGTTCAATTTGATTGTAAAGTATGTATTCATACTATAATAAGTGTTTCATATAAGTGTAGAGATTAAGTTTCTTCACTGGCATATGGGGAGCCTGTCCACCCCAGAGATTAAGCAGTTTCACTTTTTCTGCCCTGAGCCTGAATGCCTCAGTAATTTCAATTCCTAAATTAGGCAGTTTAAATACACCCCTGAGTCAATTACACAAAGCCAACACTTCAAAGCAGGGTAAGTGGCTGTTACAAATGTCTTGTTCCTCCTCTCCTCAGCGCACACACACACAGAGCACACGTACGACCTTGAACACACACACTGCAGACCTGCTCCAAAGCCACCAAAGCCAGCTGAAACTCTTCTGCTTACTTCAGCTGGCTTTGGATCTCACATTTGCATTTGCGAAACAGTTCTGCTCAGTTCTGAAATCTCATGGGTCACATCTGTACAAATCCTGAAACAAGCATACCACAATTTAAAAAAAAAAGTCATTCAGCTTTCTAAGCCATGTGGATAAATTGCCAAGCTTTTACCTTGTTCAGTTCCCAATTTCATGCACAAATGTACCAGATGCACCACAGTCACTGACAGTGGAAGGCACTTCAGCACTTTCAGGGGTGTTTCAGCAAATGCAGCTCCCTTCAGAAGAAGTCACCGGCTCGCAGCACAATAGTGAAGGAGGTTACTCAAGAGATCGCTTACGTTTCCCTCTCACCCATTCCCAGCAGACTGTTCTGTAAGCTGCTCTTAAAAACTTGCGATAATGGAGATTCCACAGCTCCCTAAGGCAGTGTGATCAAGACTTCACTGTCTCTACAGCTGAGAAGTTTTCCCTTGTAGTTCCTGTTTCATTCTAAGCTCAGCACTTTATTTCATGTCTCGGATGGAAAAGAACAGGACAGTGCTTTGTCCTCCTGGCAACCTCTTATACATGAGAAAAACTCTTGTCATGTTTCCTCTCAATGAAGTATGCCACTTCTTGCAGCCTTTCTCACAGGCTGTGTTTTCTGAATCTTTGACCTTCTTTGTTACTCACTTTTGTGCTCTCTCCAATTGCTTTGCTTTTTCATCAAACATTGGTGTTACATTGGACATTGCTCCGATGCCTGGTTTCAGTAGAGGATTAAAATATCATATAAATTCTCTAGACACAGATAACTATCTTTTTTTATTTGACTTGCAAAGGAAGGGGAATATTTCATGTCCCACGTTTCTTAGGACACTAAGCAGAGTAAAAGATATTAAGTCTAAACATCAGATCACAAAGTTTGTAAACAATATATAACTAAATTCGAGGTATTTGGCTATGTCCACTGTGGCAAGATAAGATTCCAGTAACCCAGTTCAGGCTGCCCTTTGTTGTCCTTCAAGAGTTAATTTCTTTTGCATGTCCTCCAACCATCCTATCTGTTGGATGTTTGATTTTGCACATCTGTCAGTCAGATGACTTTGAAATCCATGTAACTTGTTACTTTTCATATTAGTGTTGAGTGAAAATACCTACTCCCTCATGACACAGAAGAGAAGGTGGGAAGGAATAGACTTTTTCTTAGCATTAAATATTTAAAATATGTTAGAGGAAGTGAGTGCAAAAATTATGTGACTTTCATATGTTGCAGAGTTGACTCATAAGCTGACAAAGGTAGTTGAGAAATATGATCAAACAATGTTTTAGTGACCTATTAATCTAATGAGATTCCAAAGAGGAACTGCAGAGAGGAAAGATTAGCTGGAAAGAGGAGCAATTGTGGCTGACAGTGAATACAAAATGAAATACCGTATGTGTCTGTTAACTTCATAGCTGGAGTCATAAGAATGTACACCTTCTGTTTGCACGAGCTTTTTACATAAAAGGTAGTGCAGAATTTGCTTTTCCAAAAGAAAGCTTTAGTCATTTTATATACTGTCTTTTCTTTTATGAAGCAACCTCCTTTCATTTACTCAAACATAAAAATAAACAGTTAAAACAATTGTTCTAGTCCTCTGACATATAAAGGATGTTGTGTGTTTTGTGAAAGGACCCAAAGCTGGTAAAAGGAAAAATGTAGGAGTCACAAGATAGCTGGAGGCCTCTTCCCTTCATTAATATGATGCCTGACTTGTCATGGAAAGCAGTGCTTACAGTACCTGCATTTATGGCAACGTTTGATATGTTGCCTCTTGGACACAGAGTCAACATATCCAGAAAGACCTTCACAAAACTTTAGTGTGGCCTCAGTAGTTTCTGGCAGCAATTTCACAGGAAATCTCTCAACATGAGTACAGATAAAGAAACAGACTTTTGTGCTGTCTACACTAGCACATAGATAAATTTTATATAAATTCTATGAAGCTATCCACAGAATTGGCAACCTGCAGTCAGGTTGCTGTTGTCATTTGCATTTCAGCTGTCAAAACCACCATTTTATTATATACATGGTAGCATTAGAACCAGATTCTTCATGGACTTAAATACACAATGATGGGACTATCTACATTATAACATTGCACACACAACTGTGTGAATACTCAGATTCTCAATTGCATGCACAATAATGTCTCTTGTATGTCAAGGTTCCTTTGTCAATTCAAGGAACAAAAATACTATGTAAACAATTTAATTTCAGAAGAAAAACAAAAGATTTAATGCCAGACTATTTTTTAAGAATCAATTAAATCTAATGTTGGAGCTGGTTGTTTATTATTTACATTTATTTCTAGTGTAATTTTTACAAAGTTGATTTAAAGACTACATTAAGTTACTTTTAAGTCAGAAATAACGTGTTTTGAGGAAAGTATTGTACTTACAAACATACCTGTTTTTCATGATTTAGATAAAATCCTATTCCCATAATTCTGTAATTTTTTCTAACTAACTTTTAAAATCCTCTTTTATATTTGTTTTTCTGCTGGAAGAAATCTACTAAATACACATATATTTATAACTCCTTCTAGAAATTATTTTACCTTGTGGAAAAGGAACTGTTTCCTGCACGTTTGGGGTTTTTTTTCTGTGTGCAAACACCTTCTTTTTTTGTTGGTCTTTTTCAGTGGACCTGATGCTTTTAAAAATTGTTCTAAGGGGAAAAATCAAATACGCTATGATGTAGCATTTTCTACTAAAAATACTAAATTCAAGGCTATCCACAGTTCTTTTGACGTATTTTTGAATGTAGTATAGGAATCTATATGACTTTTGGCAACATACGCTTGTAATGAAATTACAAGCAAAAGCTTTTATTAGCCTTATTTATCAAAAACCCCTAAATATTTATTTCTTATGTCCAAGACAATTTTCCCTCATATTCTTATCCCATTCCTCACTTTTGCCATCACACTTTGTATACACCACCATTACTAAAGGCTCAAGCAAAACATGTATTAATGTCATGCAGGTAGTGCTGGATTTGTCCTTCATTGTGGAGCAGAAGTTCATATACATCATTGTTAAATGAGGGTGAAATATTTGAAAACCTCTCAATCTTCTGGGGGAGGTGCATAAACATGCTGAACACAGAAATCACAAAGATGTTTTGGGAAAGTTTACAGAACTTTTAATTAAAGTGCCATCTGCTACGAACAGACAGAAGAATTTCTTGGACTGAATATGCACAATAGGCATAGAGGCATAATGCAATAAGCTTTCCTTTTTCCTGACACCCATCTCAAGCACTGCAGTGTTTCTTCTTCTCCTGGCTGCTCAAGGCCATGGTCCTTCTTGAGCTGCATTGCCATCCTTGTATCCCCAGCAATGCCTTGTCAAAGAGTCCTCCCTTTCACGGCACAATTCTCACTTTTGCACTGTGGGTGACACAAGGGCCACTGCATCAGTAGTATTTTCTCTCACGTGCAAGCGTTCCTTTTTCTAATAGGTACTTCTATAGAACTCTCTCCAGCCAAACATTTTCATGTGGGTAGTGAAACCTTTCCTAAGTTTCACATGGATTCACTCCTGGAAGAGCTAGAGTATCCAGGTAGAAGGTACAGCAGTATGATCTCTCCTTTAATCTGCCGACTTCTGCCAGGACTTGAACCAGGATTTCTCCCAATAAATGTAACCTTCCCAATGACACTGTACAGTAATGAGTGAAAATTTAGTTCTCACGTTAGCATGAACTTTGCTTAACAGAGAAACATTTTTTTGCAGGTGCTAGCAAATATTTAATTCCCCATTGATATTGGCAACAAATAAATTAAAGGGGAGTCTTTTCCAGGATATTCAGCGCAAGCCATACTCATGACCTTGTATAGGCACTCGGGACTTCAAGTGACTTCTTTTAGGAGCTGTAGCATTTGAGAAACATCAAGCCAAATAGTTCTAGATCATTGAAATTGCAAGATGTATTATCAGTAATTTTCCTTTTATAGGTTTGAGAGGAGGGGCTGATAAGGGAGAGGAATTAGATTACATGAACAGAAGGGCCTTTAAAGCATGTTTTGATAGAGAAACATGTTTCTGTGATTATGATTATGATTATTATTTGTGATCAAATTGGAATTAATTTCTAATTCTGCAAGAAGCTATTGAAGTAACATAAATCTGTTTACAGTATTTGCTGTATGCTGAGTTTAATCATGAATAATGAATTATATTATTAGCAAACATTATACTGATACTATAAAGATCAGTTATTTGAATTTACATTTTTTAAAGATGATTAGGATTAAAATTAAAGATGGATCTGCCCTGATTATGTAGTACAGCAGTATAATATTTTGCCATATGGCATATGTGACCAGTGATTTTAGGCCTTACGTTAAAGGCCTATTTTGAATTTTAATTAATTGAAATTTTGTGATTCTGAGATGAAAATGGCTGTGATTTCACAAGGAAGTTGAGCATGTGACTGTCTTTGTGTATATGAGTAACTCTGGTGAAATCACTGGTACATGTAGTTGTAGACATTTAAATATTATGCTGAACCATGGTCTTATAGAGGCAATAGATTACGGCATTTCTGAATTCCATTTTCTGCACAAACGTCCTGAATTTTAAAATAACTTTGTCACAGAAAGTTATTTCAGAGTTAAAATCACCGAAGTTAAAAACAACCCAGACTCTGTAAAAAAATTAAGTTCAGTAGAAGTGGAATTAATTCTGTTTAAAATATATTAATTTGGGGGTTTTTGTTTTGTTTTGGGTTTTTTTTGTATTTAAGTGAGTTCAAAATTGGAAATTTGTGAAACTTAGAACTTTGGAGCTGTCAAATATTTGCAGTTTTAAAGTCAGTGAATTAACCTTTTTCTGAAGCAGACTTTTTTAACATCTTATCAAGAATTAAAGTACTGGTATGAGTGTTATTATAACTCTTTTATAGAAATCTGCAGGAAATTCCAGTTTGCATTGTACTATGTCTTGGTATTAATTAACTTATCATTGAAAATGAAGGATGGCTTAATTCAACTAATGCTGAAATAATTTTAATTAGTTTTAATATGAGATGGCCTGAAAGATAAAACTATAATAGACATTAAAAAACAAGAAAAGTTGCAGCTGAGGTCATTGTTTCTACATTTCTGACCTTGAGTGTTTAATTTCTCCATTATTCCAAAAGTTATAATGTATTTGGATGAGTTTGTAGCATGTAACCTTTAGAAAAACTTACTCTTTAAAGTACTATTTTCATATGTACCCACCTGTAAAACTAGATATCTTACTCATTGAAAGCATAGGGCAAGAAAGAGCAATAAAAATTTTCTGAAGTAAGCTAAAAGTGATTTTCTGTTCCTATAAAATAACTCCTCCATACATTCTCTTTAAAATGTCATGACTTCAAAGTTTGATATCTGACAGCTCTGCAGAGTTAGAAACAAGCTCTGTGAGTCCAATTGCAAAGCGAAGAATTTTTCCCTTTACAAGTTATTGCCTCTAGCCCTGCAGGACTACTAGGTATTGGACTTAAAAGCAGTGACATTTTTAAATATAGAGTAGATGTTATTGACTTGGGATTAAAATTTGACCATTCTAAGGGTCAGAAGGTATAGTTTTATAGAGAAGAAGGCAATGTTGTGAAGAATATCAGCAAATATTTTACTGCTTAAACAAACTTAACAGCTGAATTCATGCACAGAATAAAAAGTGTGAAGCCACTGTTAAGGTAAATCTAAAAGTAGATCTTATGAACTGTGTCAAAATCAGATGAGATACGATAACAAGTGTCACTATTGCAACATCTATTATCCAGGTCTAAATTGTATATACACACACACATATATATATATATCTCAGTAGGATACTGTAACATATTTCAGGATGAATACACTTATAAAATCCCAATTCTACACTCTAAAATTTTGGACATAAGAAATTTTCTCTCATATGAGATAAAACATTAATTCAAAGCAATAAAGATTTAATTCTGGTCAGTGTCCATTTATGCAATGCCAAGAAATTAAATTTGTAAGTTTAGGATGTCATAGCACCTCAACATTATATTGAGGCTCAGCTAAGATACTGCTGTCTCAGCATTATGTTTTGGGTTTAATATGCATATAGAATAGATAGTTAGACTCAGAATTTATAAGCTCAGAAAAGGCCTCTAAGGTCATAGAGTTCAACTGTTAACACAGCACTGCCAAGTCCACCACTAAACCATGTCCCTAAATGCCACATCTACAAGTCTTTTGAATATCTCCAGGGAGGGTGAGTTCATCACTTCCTTAAGCACCCTGTTCCAGTGTTTGACAAGCCTAATCTTTCCTAATGTCAAATCTAAGCCTCTCCTGGTACAACTTGAAGGCATTTCCTCTTGTTCTGTCACTTGTTACTTGGGAAAAGACAGTGACTCCTGCCTCACTGCAACCTCTTTTCAGGTTTTTGTAGAGAGTGATAAGGTCTCCCCTGAGCCACCTTTTCTCCAGGCTAAACAACCCCAGCTCCCTCAGCCACTCCACATAAGACTTGTGCTCCAGACCCTTCACCAGCTTCATTGCCCTTCTCTGGTCACACTTCAGCACTTCAATGTTTTTCTTGTCATGAGGCGACCAACATTGAACATAGGATTTGAGGTGTGACTTCACCAGTGTCTGGTACAAGGGGACGATCACTGCCCTGGATCTGCTGGCCACACTGTTTCTGATATGAGCCAGGATGCCAATGGTTTTCTTGGCCACCTGGGCTCACTGCTGGCTTGTTTTCAGTGGGCTGTCAATCAGCAGCACCAGGTACCTTTCTCCTGAGCATCTTTCCAGCCATGTGCCTTAGTGAACCTCATGCCCATCAATCCAGTCTATCAAGGTCTCACTGTAGAACCTTCCTACCCTCCAGCAGATCAACACGCCCACCCAATCTGGTGTTGTCTGTGAACTTACCGAGTCCAGTCAGCTTGCCCAAATCATCCGCAAAAATATTAAACAAAACCAGCTCCAATACTGAGCGCTGAGGAACCCACTAATGACTAGCCACCAACAGGATTTCATTCCACTGACCGTCATTGTCACGTGACAGTGAATAGTCCACCCTGCCAAGCCATAAGCAGACAATTTCTTCAGGAGAATCCTGTGGGAGTCAGTTTCAAAGGCTCTACTAATGTCCAGGTAGCCTTTCCCTCATCCAATTTTGTGACCATCTGATCAGAAAAGGAGATCAGGTTGGTTAAGGAGGACCTGCCTTTCCTAAACCCATCTTGGCTGAGCCCAATCCCTTGGTTGCCCTGTATGTGCCATGTGATGGCACTCAAGATGTGTGCTCCATGACCTCCCCAGCACCAAGGTCAGGCTTACAGGCCTGTGGTTCTCCAGATCCTCTTTCTAGTCCCCCTTGTAACTGGATGTCCCATTTGCAGATTTCCAGTCAGCTGTGACCTCCCTGGTGAGCCAGGACTGCTGGTAAATAATTGGAAGTCTTTGGTGAACACTTTCACCTGCTCCCTCAGTACACTTCCATGGATCATATCTGAGCCCATAGACTTGTGTATGTGTCTAAGTGGTGTGGCAGGTCACTGACCATTTCTGTTTGCACTATGGGGGCTTCATTCTGCTCCCCATCCCTGTCTCTCAGGTCAGGAGTCTGGGTATCTGGAGAACAACTGATCATACTGTTAAAGACTGAGACAAAGAAGGCATTTCAATACCTGTCCTAGTTAGGCTGGGATATTTTTCCTTTGTTACTGTGTTTCCCTCTGCATCCAGTAGAGAATGGAGATTCTCCTTGGCCCTCCAATTGTTGCTGATGTATTTATAGAAACTTTTGCTATTGTCTTTTGCAGCAGAAGGCAGATTAATTTCTGCTTGGGCTTTGGCCCTTCTGATTTTGTCCCTGTGTAGCCTCATGACATCTTTGTAGTTCTTCTAGGTTGCCTGCCCCTTCTTTTAAAGGGGATACACCTTCCTTTTCACCCTGCATGTCGGCCAAAGCTCTGTGTTCAGACAGACTGGCCTTCTTCCTCCCCCAGTTTGTCTTTTGGCTCATGGTGGTTGCCTGCTCCTTGCTATTGTTTGGTTCCACTTGCATAGCCCCATACCTATTACACACCTGGAAAGTCACAGAGGAGACATGCCTGCTGTTCTAGGCAGGAACTTGTTTCCATTGTTCCCTATCCCTTAAGTCACTGGGTCCAGCCAGGCGGAGACAGGACAGGAAATCCTCCATATCATGCATCCTCTTGGCCTGTCAGGCCTGTCCCAGGGAAAGTAGGGTGGAATTCCAGTACTCGCTCTCTCTTTCGTGGTTCCTGATGCTCCTCAACCTACTCACCTCCTCCTGGAGCTCTGCCACTAAGCTGAGGAGTTCCTCTACCTGGGCACACCTCCCACAGGTGTGCTCACTCCCCCCTTCTGCAGGGCACTCCCTGCAGCTGACACCTGGGTGCCAGCATGTGCCACCCAGAGCACTGTCTGGGCAGCTGCATCAGTTGTACTGGGTGCAGAGCTTAGAGAAATTGTGGCTTTCTGCTGCACAAATGCCATTGCTTCCTGGTTGCGCTTGCAGGGATTCAGTGCCCTTCCTTTATGCCCTTCTGCCCTAACTACCTGGCCATGCCCTGGGGGATTCTTTCACGGTGGGAGGGAGGAGCTTGGCCGCCGTTGCTTCTGGCCCTGCCCAGGTCTCCTCAGCCACTGCCACACAAGCTGCGGGCTCCTGGTGGCTCTGTCGGCTCTCCTGAGATTCCCCCGCTTTGGGAAAGCCCACTGTGCACGGCGCTGGAGCGCTCCATTGCCGATCGTGCCAGCAGTGATGATGCTCACCTCAGCAACACATATGCAATATGAAACAACCGGCAAACTGATGTGAGATTCATTTGAAAGCAAATCCTTTAAACCAGGAATAATAATTAAAGTATAAGCTGGGCTGAACAGGCAAAAGATTAGTCTAGCCCCAGCATTCTGCCTGCCACGGAGCCTGTTAACAAATGCCTAGAAATGTGCTTAATAGCAAGGTCCTTATTTAGTAGATATTCCCCTGGTATGCCTCGTAAATTCCAACAGGTTTGGGATGTAGAGACAGATTTTTTATCTTTGTGGGCTATAGCCTTAAAAGATTTTTTTGTCTGTGAATTTATCTAATCACTCTTTCAGTTTGCATAATCCTCTGTCATTTATAACCTCCTGTGGCAATGATTTCCACAGTTTAACTATGCCCTGGGAGGAAAAAAAAGGCTCCTATTGTTTGTTTTAAATATGCAGCCTAATAATTTCATTTAATGCCCTTATATCTTATATGACAAGGAATAACAATCATTTCTGGTTCAATTTCACCCTGGCACTCTCACAGACATTATCAGACCTCCCTTGACCACCTCTTGTCCAGACTGGAGGGACTTACCTTATAGACGCTGTTCCATGTCCTCCCGAGATTCCTCCAGTTCCACTAGATCTGTTTGAGTTAGGAAGAGATCAGAACTGCACACTGCATTCAAAATGTGGGCATACCGCAGACTTTTTTAGAGTGGCATAGTCATATTTTCTGTTTTGCTATTTCCAAAGCCCTGATGAAAACTAATATAACTGAAGAACACATCATGCTCCTGACATGTTCTAGCATCTTTGAATTAAAATATACACAGAAGTTTTCTCCAATGCATAGTCAATAGAAAGATGTTTGCTTATATGTAATTTTAGATATCATTTAGCTGTCTGAGAGATCAAAATATAGTGCCAGGTTCTGATGTGAGTTATACTGAGGATACTCCATTGAAGTTGACAGGTCCAATCAATATACAGCATGCACTGACATGAAGTGGATTCCTGACATTTCCTGAATACTGTATGTGCGCAGACAATTATTGCAATTGCTCTCATTATGTAATTTCTACAAGATATATTCTAGCTAATAAGCCTCATGTACTAAGTATTCTGTATATAATTCAGATCAAGTAGTGTAATCTAAATTAATTGTATTCTTTATTTATTGCACTTTTAAAACATCAAGTACTGTGAGAACATAACAGAATGCAAATTACTTCAAAATGTAAGAAGATGCTGTAGCAGTTTCTGCTTGCATCACTGTATCTGACTGAAGGGAAAGGCATTTCAGATTTGGATTTTCAACTAAAGCATGCCACATCCATGTGACACACCACAGACAGACAGACAGACATCTTGTGATATGTCTTTCATGCCAAGGAGAGTTGATTCCACTCTAAAAACTGCAACATTAACTGAATAGTTTTACTGTATATGTTTTAAATATGTGTATTTTCAATATGCTACATGATATAGTGTTGTAAGCATCAACCTCTACACAGAGATAGAAGGGAATAAGTATAGCACTGTATTTGATAGCATTTTCTTTTGAACCCAGGAGTACTTTATCTTCACATTTTTATTTTGGCTTTCAGTCCTAACAATGATCTCTGCCGTATGTTGAGATTCAGGATGACACTGTTTTAAGGCTTTCAGCTAAAAGGTGCATAATGGGGGTAGATCATTAGTGTATTAACACTGATAATTATGGGACACTTTTTTCAGTCCTTTTCTACCATACCTGAAAGCTGAAGGGTATACCAATTTTGTCAGCTGACAGAAGACAAACCCATTGCAACAACTGTTGTGCCTGCAGAATATTGGGGATTCTTGTGCTGTTTCCCATCAGAAGATATACACAAACAGAAATTTTCTCAGGAGATGGAAGAAAGTGGATAGACTAGTAATCTTTACTCACTTGTTCAGACAGACCTTTTTTGTATCTAATTAAAGCATATACTCCCCAATATCTCTTCTATCCACCTATTTTAGACTGTGAAATAGAAACACTTGTCCAACCTCTTAACCAGTTTATTCAGTTTCTTAATGCCAGCAGTCACATTTGTCTAAACACACAGTCTAGCTGGCCTGTGACCAGCCAAAATGGATTTACCAGAGGAATAAGAGGACTTAAATCCTGTATTGCTGCTGTTCAGTGTAGTAAATTTTGGGGACTTCTAGGTATACGATCATTACAAATAGAAATTGTCTGTTGCATTGTGAATGAATCAGACATATTGTACATATGCAGAACAAATTTGAAGCATGTCCACGGATTCCACTGAGGTTTGTGCACCCCAGAGCCTCCCCTGCAACACGTGGCCCTTTACTATTTTGTCGTCACAATCCTCGATACATAAAGTTCACTGTTCAGACATGGCACAGAGCAGACTGTCATTCTTTTCCCAGCATTTTCCAGATGAAATACGGAAGCATCTGCTTTCATGTTTTGTGCACGTGCCCTTCTTCTTTACACTGTAGTAAGCACTTCTGGCCAAAACCACAGTGGAAAACTTTAGATGTTATCTCCAGAGGTTATCAGCAGCAGCTGGCTTTTTTTAAGGCAACACTACCATTACACTAGTGTGAAGTGGTATTAAAACTCATGTCAGTTAGCTGTAATTTACCTTACTGGGAAGTTTGTTGGTAAATGCAATCACTCAGGAACATTCAGAATGGCAGTAGCTCACATAGCTGGACTCCAAAGAGACTACATTCAAACCATTTTGAGTTTAGATGCTGAGCAGACACATTAATGAGTCCTAAGGTAATAAACCTTACTGAAAGACAAGCATGTCAGGGCTAAGACCAGCTTAGAAGAGTCTAAAATATACATTAAGGATGTATCTCTTCCATCTTCTTTTTCTTTAAACAAGAGAGCCTCCATTTCCTAAATCTGTACTTGACTTCATTTGACTCCGTAACCACAGTGATTTTCCCACATCTTAAAATAAAAGTGAAAATTGCCAAGACAAGAAAGAAGCATTACTTTACAGTGTCATAGTAGTTAGCTCTGTGAATTATAGAGTTTTCAAGGTACACCTTGCATCTACCAACTTCAGCAACATCTGGGTTGTTTAGTCTTGGTTTTTAACCAAATAATAAAAACAATGAGAAATCTTTTTGGTTAGCTTTACTGCGTTACATTCTCTACTAGCTGGGCATATTCAAAGTCATTGCATCTCAACCAAGTGCTCGGTTTTGTTGCATTGCCACATTTTAATAAAGTTTCAGTTATTACATGAGATAGGGAGATACCTGCCACTCAGTCCTTAGTGGACCTTGGCAGACGTCCTTTCCAGTCACTTTGCAACTCCAGAGAATCCTAAATCCAGAGTTTCTTACGATCTTTATCTTAAGCTGTTTTGGCCACCAAGTCTTTCTTCTAGCATGCACAAAGGAACCTTAGCATTAACTCTAATGCTAGCCTTAACCAGCAGGTCATCTCTCTGTCATTCTTGTCTGTGGCCTTTACTTAGCAGTGAATTGGCTGATACATAAAATGTGAACAGCACATGAATTAAGACCTATACTATAGGTTTTTTTGTCCCATAGTTCTGTAGTTAGAAAGCTTACCCAGGATAGGAGAGACTTACCCAAGGTGAGGTCTCATTATGGAAAGATTCAGAACTTTTTCAGGAGGAATGAATCTCCATGCTGGAAGAATGAAATCTCCAGGCTGTAGGACATTTTGAAGTAAAGAAGCTTCTCTAATTCCCTCTATTCACCATTAGTCCTATTCTTTCATATCATAACTAAATATTGATTGTCTGGAAGGGGAAGACTACTTTGTTCTGCATGTTGTAGTTAGGGTTTTCAATGAAGAAAAGATACCCAACCGAAGATGTTAAGCATCAGTCACTACAACCATTTGTCACCTCAGACTGGCTAATTACTATGCATCTGATCTCAGTTAAGAGCCAATAGGAAGCTATATGCCTTGGTCCTACTAAGATATTTGTATCAAATGTGTTTTTAATTTTCAGCCTGATAACCAGTAAAATATTTGGTGCAGTCAGGATGCACGCTGACTAACCAAAGAGAGGATAGGGAGATAAGGATTACTGTTATTGAAGCAGTTGTTAATTGGCCAGTCAGGTACACATGATAACATCTGATCTGTCAAAAAGAAATCTCTAAGAGAGAAACAGAATACTTATTTTAATTAAAAGAGATGGTCAGATTATCTTCCAAATAAGAAAGAAATCAATACATTTGGAGAAAAACAGATTAGATCTGTTTAGGCTCCAGGGAAGGACTTACAAAAAAAGGATTGGATATAAAAAGCAAGTGTCACACAAGAAAAAGGACATAACCTGAGCCCTAACATACAAAGAAAATAAAACTCTTTATAAACTGAATGTTTAGGAAGTCTTGCAGAATAACAGCTGGATAAAAGAGGAGACCTTTTGCTGACATAATCCCCATGTCAGTTTTATTTTTTTCTCTTTTTTTATTTTTGTCTTATAAACATTTGCAACTGTCTCCCGATTTTTTTTCTTTTTTTTGACTGGTTGGTTGTTTTATTTCAGTCTGGCTTGAGTTTGCTTTCAAAATGCCAGGGGACAGGGAGAGGTCTTTACTTCTTTTTTTACAATTGTACACTGAGACAATTTAACTGCAATTGCCTTAGCTCTACAGCATGCTCTTCAGAGAACCCACAGCTAACAGTTATAGGATACACAGTAGGATTGTGTAAGAGCAGCAGGTGGTATCACAAGATACAGGGGAGGAGAGGCTGACAACTAGGAGGGTTCTTAGTCATGCAGCTAAGATACGAAGGAACAAGTATGAAACCTGAGGATCTTCAGACAACATGTAATACTGATGTTTGAATGCTCAGTCTGCAGAGTTAGTAACACCAAATGAAGCAGGAACTGGAATGCGGGTGCCACTCCCTGTCTTCTTGTAATGTGGCTACAAAATCTATGCTTTGCTTTGCCTGCATAGTTCTGCATGATTCTGCTTCAACAAAAAGGGGTGAGGGTGGTTACTCTCACACCAGAATGTACTATCATTTGGGGTTATGTCATCTGCTGCAAATCTGTACCTATTCAGCACCCTTCATGCAGAGCAGGAAATGGAACTCACCTCTTCTATCTCAGAGCCACTGAGTTGTTAGATAAAAGGGAGACTCTCCACTGTCCATCTCCGAGGAGAACCTAACTCCAGATTTTGAATGATAGTATGTACACATCTGCCTTAGTTAGAGTAAGCCGAAATAATTTGGAATGCCTTTCTCAAGAAAAGATCACGCCTCTTTTAAATTTAGAACAAACTTTTAATTTGAAGGAAAAATGTAGAAGGAGAGATAGCAGTTCTTAACTACTAAATATAGTTATATATGCATATATGTTTATGTGAACCACCAGAACAGAACAGATAACAACTATATAACCAAAAACCTGAACAATAAGTCTGTGGAGATACGGGGTGGGCGGTTGGCTCNAAAAAAAAAAAAAACACTCCCCAAACTAAAAAACAAAAGAACTGTCCTTAGAGCCATCAAGGTGGAATTTCGGATAGTTAGCTGGGTGGAGGCAGTGTCAGCTCCCAAAGTGAGTGGTGGCAGGAGAGGAAAGAAAAATCCTGACAAAATCTAAAACTATAACAACATCTAACTCCGAAAGAGAGCTCAGCTCTCTTATGCATCACCAGAGCAATGAGAATAATTTCAGTGCCTGACCACTAAACATATTTGTTTCTGTCATTCTTATTTTGTGTCTTAACTTTCTTCCTTCATTACTGTTGGTATCCCTGGAGCCTAATCCAAAGTACACTCTGAGGAGGCTGGACATGTACTGTTTTTATTTTTATCTGTTCTTTCAATCTAGGATAGCATAGGCTGTTGTAACAGTAACACTGATGGAAGCCTAGCCTCTTTTCTTCCCCTCAATTCTGTTTCACACTTCTTCCTCTCCCTGCTGGTCATAGCTGGCCTTGAAACTTGAACTAACCATACTATGCTTTATTGCTTGTCATTTAGAAGAAACATTAACGATAGCTACAATCCTCATCCAGGCTTTGACATTGTTAATTTCCAGGGTAAACTCTGAGCCTCTGATCTTTCCCAGCCCCTGGCAATATACAATTTACAAGGTTCCTTTTTGCTAGGAGGCCCTGTGAATTATAATAGTACAGTGTGAAAGATTCTGTAGGTTGATCCATTGGAAAACACTGCATGACAATTTTTCTTAGTTCATCATAAATCTACATATGTATTTATAGTCAAAATAACATGAAAGATTTTACTGATTTTGTGAGGACCGTGTTGCATTAGAAGTTTAGAAATCTGGTCGAAAATAAAGCCTTTTGCTTTCCAGCTAGTCCTCAGAGATCAGAGGGGATGGGTGCTGCTAGGCCTAATTTCCGATTATAACCAATTTGGCACTGTAAGTCCAGTCTCATTCAATAATATCCCAGATGCACCAGTAGTGTGCATCTCATTCTCAATCATAGATTCACCGATTGTGTAGTTTACCAGTTCAGTAGTAGAAAGCTGGTCAAGATCAATAAGAACTTTTATGAACA
>VWZG01004110.1:128366-184342 GCA_013396735.1 Grallaria varia | reverse complement strand
TAAAATATAATATAATAATGCTTAAACAGTAGAAGTCCAATCAAGTTCAATAGGAACTTTCATGAACACAGATTCACAAATAGTATGGTTTACCAGTTTGGCACAATAGGTCTGGTTGAGTTCCATAAGAACTTTGCTTCCTGAAGTTTCTAGGAAATCATCTTGGGACAAGATATCCTGGAAGGGAAGTGTGGCCCCTTGTCTGCTCCATTCATTCTGGAAGTCTATGAGTTAAAAGACATAGTTCTTATAAATTCTCAACAGACACCAACATCTTTTGGCAGTGTGTACACAGGATGAATGCCCAGTACTCCTATGCTGCTTCTCTGAGAGCATCTACAGAGTCAGACAGAGATAAAGATATGAAAAGCGACTGGTTTCCCTCCAATTTTTAGTGTACCAATACTCATCTTCTTAGGAGATTTTTCTCTGTCATTTTGAGTTAGGGGAGAGAATGCCCTTGTTCAAATGTCCATCCATTAGGCTTGTTAAGATACAGAAACAGAGCTGAATGATTGTCATTTGTCTGATGCTGTTCAAAAACATGAATGAATCCCATACCTGTGATAATGATAAGTGCATAGTAGCAGTATTCTGGAGGACCGGTAAGTAGGAACTATGCAGTAGGAGGCAGGAAACTTCTAGTATTTGTTTCATCCTGGTTTTGTCATATAATTTCTTTAGAATTTCCTTTAATTTCACACATCAATACACTTGCAGCATGCTATTAGCAGGGCAACTATTGATTACATCACAGTTCATACATGCTAGATCACATCCTAAACTATGTGGACAGGGAAGTATAAAGAGTAATAAAATAATACCACAAGCATTAATATTCACTTCCTTATATCTCCCCTTTTCATGGATCATTTATATAGAATAACCAAACAGATAACAAAAGCAGTTTTTGATCCTTCCAATGGACCTTGATATGAGTTATACATTATTAGAAAGTTAATTTCACAATGTATGCTTGTAACTATAATGGATCTGTTACAAATCCTACTTTTTAGGGTTTAATATCTCGTCTGGTTTAAATCACATTAAAGTAAAACTTGGTTTCTAGCCCAGATGCACATTTTTTTTTACAAAAGAATTATTCATATAGGATTTATTTTTGATATAAAGATCAATGAGAAAATTAAATTTTCAAAGATTTCTACTTTCTTTGGCAAAAAAAGTAATTCACAGGTATGTCATTGAGGACAAATAAACAATTCAATGCCTGAATTGAAAAACTGGCATCAGTCTTTAGGAAAATGAAGTGTTCTGGTTGGAGATCCAATTGCAAGATATTCATCACCCAGATTTTTTTGTAATACCACAAAATTCAGACATCCTTTTTGGGACATTTGCAGTATTTTAGACATGTAGTCTTAAGGCAGGGTTTTTTGCATTTTATTTCTTTTCATCTTCATCATTTCATACATTGTATTTTCTAATTATGTGGGGGGGAAAAGAAAGCCCTGGGTCATAATGACCTATTATTAATCATATTAACAATTTCAGGGTAAACAATACTTTTTTAAAATGCAGTTTTATGTATGACATTATTAAGGAAAGTGTGTTTGCATCCACCTTTTCTTTGTGCTTTTTTTTTCCTTTTGGAAAAACTGGAGATAAACCAGATGTTGCCATATACTGCTGATAGGAATAAGACTGATCACAGAAGAAATTATGCATAGTAAGAGTTAGGTCATGTCTCAGATATATGGACATGCAAAACTGAAAGGAGACTCCTGCAGTTGAGCCTGCCCTACAATCTCCCTGGGATTTTAGGTCCAGGTGTAGAGAAGTAAGCAGGTGTTAGAAGGACTTTATCTTCAGTAATGTGCCAGCTAGCACATCTGAACAGGCACGGTGGTGTGCCTAATCTGCTACTCATAAGGGCCATGAGCGTCTTTCATTACCATTAGCTGGGCTAAAAAATTCTGATAGCTGCATTTTCCATGTGCTTCTCATCATTTTAGGTCATTCTTTACCGAGAATAGAGCTGGAATACTAAAGTCTGTCCTAAAGGAAAAACAGCACCTATTTGAACAAAAACAAAAAATTTATACATGCTCAAGAATTAAGCAGAATTAAAATCATCCCCACAGAAATAATGCTGTAATTTCTTAACTTCTGTATAGCTTGTTTTCTTCAAAGCTATAATTAAATACTTAAATAACAGCTTCTTCTTGTTATTTAAGTAATGTAATGATCAAAAAGCTTTCTTATCCTACTTTAACCACAGATATCAGTCATCAAAGAAATTACTCAAGTGAGCTACCATCATATATATATAGCAGGATGATAACTCTTTGCTCCTGATGATCAAAACCCAGGCAACTACTTGGATCACAGGTTGCCAATATGAGAAAAAAGTAGTTAATAGTGTTGTTAGCTTCCTATTTCTCTGTCTCACAAAATCTCTCCCCCCCAAAAAAATCTTTAATTTGAAAGACATTTCTTCAAAATAAACTAATAAGGTAGACAGTGTACAATATGAGCTGAAGTCCTTTATTAAGTGAGTGGGTTTGATAACAAATTCATAATTGATTTTTATTTATTAATATGCTAAAGTAAACAAAACTCTGCAATTAGTAAGGTATGTATATTATTATTTAAAAAAAAATAGTAAGTGGTAAACCATGTCATGAAAGAAAGAAAATAGTGCAAAATAAGGGAAACATAGTTGTTAGAATATCAAATGTGGCCTGATCATCAGTCTTTGTCAGATTGACAATTGCATCTGTGAATGAATTTTTTATTCTACAAAAATGCTCCTGTCCTAGGAAACCACATTTCCTTTTCCATATCTGAGATAGTCATATTATTGCTTTCAGTAGTGAGCATAATTTATATAGAATACAATATTACATATAACATGATCAAAGAGTAAACACCACATTTTTTCTTCTATATCATACACAATTAAAATAATTTTCTGTCTATCATTTGGCTATCATTTTTGTTGCGCAGTATGTTTCCAATTCTTGATTAGAACTAAGAAGTTTATATTAAACTCTGAAAGGGTATTGAAAACACACTGCAATTTTCCTCTAGCTGTAAGACTACCCTGAGAAAGACACACTTACACATAAATATTGGAGCTGAGGGGTTTTTTGTTGCATATGCCGTATTAGCCACAGTGCAATGGGCCCAAATTACATCCTACTTAGATTTTTATTTCTGCTTCCCCATTTCCCCTGCTTTTTCCCCTCAGCTGCAGGATGACACAAGATCTGCAATGGTAAATCTATGCTTCTTGGGAATTCCTTTGCTTCTATCATGGGAATTCTGCCAGGTTGATTAAATCATCCATAGCTCAGTAGAAAAGTACAAAAATTGCCAATAATGGGCATGAACCTACATCTATATTTGATACATATTTTCAATGCAATAATTTCCCTTGATATAAATAGAACATGTGTTAATAGTACCTGTCACTCCTTTACAGCTTTCCTCATAACAAGAAAGATCCACAAGAATAATAGGTGCCCTTTTGCATATTCATGTGATAATCCTGAATGTTAGACACATAGTCAAAGAAAATCACACCAAAAAGGAATGAAACTTCTAAATATGAGATAAATTCTGACTGGCCCAGAAGAGTTGCGTTACAGGAGGGACCAATCATAAATGGAGAACTTCATACAAAGTGTAACACTGAGATGTACTAAATATACTATTTTTAACTCTGTATTTCCATTCCTTATTTACTTTATACCTAAAACCAAATAGTTACTTTATGTCAACAAGTCAAAATTAACAGCATCTCTGAGTGAATTAAAAATCATGCCTTTACTGTTCTGCTGGCATAAGCATCATGCAACAAATTGCAGTTACCCTTTTCATCTGGTTCTGCTCATTACTCCGTCTCCTTCATGGACTTAATATACCATTCTGTGCACCTTCTCTCAACCAAGATTTCAACAGGCTACAAATATATTTATTCATGAAGTTTTTTGGGGGAGATTGTTTTTTGTTGTTGTTGTTGTTGTTGTGATGGTGGTTTTTTTGGTTCTTTTTAAACTGCATTAGTTAGGAAAGAGAGAAGGAACATATTTGATGCTGAATTTTCATCTGCTACATATTCAAACATAATGCTGTTAAGCAAGAAATTGGAGCATCACTGAAAAAAAAAGAACAATAAAATGTAAGACATGTCCTTTTTAGATGGACTCTGCTTCTGCCATGTCAGTCATTGTCTTATTGTTGAATCCAAATAAAATACTTTCTTCATTTCAGGCTGCTTTTGGAAATTCTAGTAACATTTTTGGAAATATTGAAAAAGCTTTGCAAAACACTTAGTGTATTTATGGCTCTGCTACTGTATAACTGGGATTTTGTTTTTGTGCAAGTGACTTGAAGAACAGAATGAGCCCCTCTAAACCTGCTGGACTGCCCATGATTTACACTAATTTAAATATAATTTTAACAGATGTTTTGTTTTAAACTAAACTGGTGTCTGTGTTTGTTTACCTTTTATAATTAGAACTTGTCTAACTCTTGTGCATTGGAAACCATCTGCAAGGATTTAGTGCTGACTGGATGTATTCTGCATCCAGTGCTTTTCAGCATAGGGGGAATTCAATTTATCAAATCTTATTCTCAGGATGACTAATACCATCCTTTTGTTTTAAAATACGTCAATTTCTCTTAAGCTATCAATCCTTAATAATTAATCAGCACAGATAAATTCATTTCATTTGGCCTTAACTGTGTGTCACAATAAGAGAAGAGACAGGAAAGCTACTAAACTAAATAGTTTAAGTTATCCATAAGATAATACTTCTGAATTTAGAATATGTAACTGTGTTTTTCCAAGTGGATGTTGATTTAGCCTGTGGCTCTCTGAATGACACAATTTATGAAGGAAAGCTAATAAACAGCTTTAGTGGCTTGAAGAATTGGTGATTTTCTCTCAATTGTTTCCCTTAGTGGCTGTTTGTTTTGTTTATTACAGGATTCTGTTTCAAAAACAGTAGTGTGTAGGGGTTACATCTGGTATGTTCAAAAACCAGTGGCACAAAATGCTGAGGTGGCCTGGAGTGAACTGCACTCTGAGAGCAGGCTCGGGATAACAAATTGCCTTTGCATGAGGGCCCTGGCATATAGAATCACTTACAGAGGTGTGTTGTCAAGGCAGAAGAGGTGAAACGAGGGTGGTCACAGGCACTGGAAATTATTATTCCCCCCACCGTCTTTCTTCCACCTTCATTTTTCCTTTTTTTCAAGCCATTTAGTGACCGGAGGTGAAATGGACAGGAATTGACAGCACTCACGCTGCCGCTGGCAGCAGAATCACTGCAGTTGCTCCTTGGAAATGGAAGGAGGAGGAAAAAGAAGAAAGAAATCCAGTTGTTTTCTAAACATAATATGTGTAAAGATGTTTGCTTTAGTTGAAAGCAACCCCTTTTCCCTTTAAAAATTATTCCCCCCACACTGCAGTTCAGGAAAAAGGAGAGATGATTTCTTGTCTCTCCCTCTCCTTCTCCTTGCTCGCACAAAGAAAACGTGGGTTGATACCATTTTTATTGTTCTGCTGGGGTGGTTTTCAGACCTCATATTAGCATATTGAATGTCTAATTGAATTCGGGGGCTGTGTTAATCATCTTGTTTTGTTTAGGGGGTGATTGGTGAAAAGTGCCAGCGAATGATTGCTTTGGCTTGGGGTCAGCGTGGTGCTGCCACCCCAAGAAAAAGAAGCGAGAAGGGGGAGGGAGCCTGGGAAGGGAGAGTTGACTGAGTGATGTCTGGAGGGCGAACTCGTGTGTCTCTTTGGTGATGTGTGCTGCTGTACTGAAATCCACCCCTCTGCTGGAGCTAAGGCAAGAGTTGGAGGCATCTGATGCTGCCGTTTCCAGGGTGAAATTTCTAAGGCTGATCGCTAAAAACAACAACCAAAAAAAAAAAAAAAAACAAAAAACCACAAACCAAAAAAACCCCCACACCAACAAAACAAAACAAACCAAAAAAAACCCCAACAAAACAAGACCACCCCAAATCCTCAGCAAAAATAGCAGTGAGAACAGAAGATCTGGCATCTCGCGGTCCAACTGGCGTAACCCAGGCAGTCGTTTGAGAAGCACATGCTTTTAAGCTATCCACACACACCGTGGAGGGGGGAAGGGACCAAAAAAGACACCGCAACTACCGAACATCACATTTCTCACAAAAGGGCCAGAAANCGCGCCGCTGTCCGAACTCCGCCGCACGCCCCCCGCGCTCCAGCTGCATTGTCTCCGACCGGAATCGGCCGCCAGGCGTAATTACCCCCATTTCCCCCCCACCCCCTCCTCTCTCTCTCCTTTGCAGGAACGACTCTTTGGGAACCTGGTCCACCCAGGGATGTAAAACTGTGCTTACCGATGCATCCCATACGAAATGCTTATGTGATCGTCTCTCTACCTTCGCCATTTTGGCTCAGCAACCTAGAGAAATAGTAAGTAACAAAGGAGGGGGGAAAAAAGCCGGTTCTAATGCAAAAGGCACTGCGGGGTGGGGGAGTTGCGGGGGGAGGGGGCAGCCGGTCCGGCTTTCCTCTCAGGTATATTACAGACGTTGCATTGAGGAATCGTTTCATATTGCAGGTAGGCAAATGTTAGCCTCCCGGTGGCTACAGTGCCTCGGATAAATGAATTCAAGATTCTGTGATATAACTAAATCCCCGTGAAATGTGCGTGCTCTAGAGCTCCATAAATTTTTCAGAGAAAGCCTTCTAATTGTGGTACAAATGTGTAGAAAACTTTTGCATTGAACAATTAAGGGAATGTACAGGGCTTTATTATTGCTCTCGTTAGGAAAACCCTCGATACTGTAGTTAAACAGATTGCAGATCTGCATTGGACATTTTCAGCACAGATTTTCTATGTAGTCTGTTGATACGATGTAAGAAAAATAATCAAGTTTTCATGAGAAAGAGGGGACATTAAGCATATAAGCAGACACTCCCAGTATTATTGAATGTAAAAATAGCTAAAAAGCAAATATTTGTAAAGTTATTCTGCCTAGGCATAATTTGATTTTCCTGGTTTTGGAAGCGTATGATCAGACTCTCTTTAATAGCAAAGTAAATCAGGGTGGAACAAAGTGGTTGAAATAAAATACTACTTTCTGACTGAGATCTGGCCTAAAAGTACATATGTCTTATCTCCTATTTGAGTGACAAAAAATACTTGATAAATGTAATTTACAATACATCCTTGAGGCTTTAAAAAGCATTTTGATAAACCAGGCACTATATCCTTTCAAACTTTTAGATCTAAATTTTTTCCACATATATTAGCAACCCCCCTTCCTATTTCCAAATATGAGCACTTATATATACAGAGGAAAACCCTGATCTGATATCTGAGGATAATAGTTGCTTTTACAGCAGGGAAAGCTAGTTTCTTTTCAAGGTCATTCTTATTTTTCTTTTTTCTTTCTTATTAATACACAGAGTATGAATGAAATAATTCTGATTTTGAGACTGTTTTTGATGGAAGATTTATGATACTGTTGCCATAGATATCTTGCCATTTCTTCTAGACAATCAGAGGCCCAAGAAAATTAAGTGTATGGGAATAGTGGATTGAAGTCAAAGTTATTAAAAGTCAGAAAGTTTGGTAATTCTGCAACAAGCGTGAATCAAATTCTGGGATAAATGACTGGATGTTCTTTAATATAGCAAAACCAATCTATTTGTTTAATGCACAATTATAAATATTGCTACTCCTCAAGAGAAATATATATTTTAATTAATGTTAACTGGGGAGTCATGAAAACTTGTGCTAATGCCATAGTCTACTGTTACATTGTAATATTATTACTTTATTTTTTTTAAAGTATCATGCAGGTATTACAAGGCATTTTAAAGCTCAAAGGCCTCTGAGGAATGTATTAAGGATATCTCAAAGTTATGTGTGGATCAGTTTTGGAATTCAGTTGATATTACTGAGACTGTAACAGTGTGGCTGCTTTTATAATTTTGCTTTTGTTGCTTGTTTTTTCTTTTGACTTGTTATTATAATTGGTGGAGGATGTTCTTTCTTCATGGTTGTCTGTTGTAACCTACAGATCATGGAATCATCTGGTACACCCTCAGTGACCTTAATAGTAGGCAGTGGTCTTTCATGCTTGGCTTTGATCACCCTGGCAGTTGTCTATGCAGCGTTATGGAGGTATGTAATGGATTGAGAGAGCTAAATGTAAATATATAGTTATATTTAGTTGAATTGCAATTTAAAGAGAGCATTAGATGCAACATTTGTTGTTTAGAAAATTTAAAAAAAACAAAAGCAAAATTTGGTGCATGTTTTGATTCCTGAATTTGTTGATGTGATTGATCAGTTTTACTGTGTTGGCCTCCTGGTGATGTCTAGCCCACTCTTCTCCTTCCCCTCTTCAGTGTGAATGATATCGTTCTTTTGGTGGGGTGTTGATACTGCTAAATAACAACAGGATTCTTATATATGGTATATTTCGTGTGAGGCTTCTGGCCTATACCTTTAACTGCTTTTCCTCAATTTACATTTTTAAACAAAACTTATATGTAATAAAATAAACATATCTTAGTGGCACATAAGGTGTTGAAGATTTATGTAGGTTTATATTTGAGTTTATTCACATCAGTTTTGAGTTTGAATGAAGACCACAAAATTAAATAGTCTTAAATAGTGTGGTAGTACATTCCAGTAACAGACTTTCTTTCCATCCTAAGTTAACAATATTAACATATTATATTGATTTAAATGTGCAGTAAATATTTATGGAGTAAATTAATTAGAGAAGTAATGAGAAATAGCATGATATCTTAGGGCAGAAAAAACACAAAATTAAAGTCAAAAGACATGTAAATTAACATATGTTTTTAAAAAGTGAACATAGATTCTCACTTAATTTTTTTCAATAATAAAACAAAAATAAGTTCTTATGCAAGTAACTAGAAACATGGGGATAAAACAATAATTCTGAGAGTAATGTAAAATCAATAAAATTCTTCCTTTAGAAACAGCTTGATAATTTTACACCCTTTTCTCTTTCACCCTCTTATGTACCACAGAGACTCACAGGATTGGAAATATATATAATAAATAAGAATATCCAGTTACATAGGAGTAGAAAAATTATCAGCTCTTGTCTGTCAAAACTAAGAATGAGAGTATTTCAGGATACAATTCCCATCTGAAGAACTGTAGTGTTATTTTCGCCCTCCCTGATATATTTAGCATTTGGATAGAAATCCTGTAGTGCTCAGTGGAACTGGTCTTTGCCATTATTTAAATTAGACATAATGAAGAAATTTTTTTTACTGTGAGGGTAGTGGGGCACTGAAACAGGTTGCCCAGAGAAGTTGTGGATGCCCCATTCTTGGAAGCGTTCAAGACTGGGTTGGATGGGGCTTTGAGCAACTTGGTCTAATGGATTGTGTCCCTGCCTATGACAAGGGGTTGTAACTAGATGTTTTTAAGTTCCCTTCCAAACCCAAGCCATTCTATGATTCTATGAATTTGTTAACTTCTAAGCAGAGATAAAATGTTATGTGTTATGTGTTTAGTGTGGGTTCTGCATCCAACTGAAGACAGGATAACTTATATAGATCTCAGTGTTCTGTCAGTGAGATATTTTTAAAGTATTATGACAGCTGAGTGACATGTCATTTGAAACATTAAAATTCGTCTTTAACATGTTTCTTGAGAGCTCATAGTATACAACCATAGGAAGAAGATGGACACTGAAACTCATATGTACATATGCTTGTTTTGTAAATCTGATTTTTTGACCCCATGTCTGTGTTTATAGTTTAGAATACCCACCTTCCCTTTAAATGATAGGACCTCTTTAAACTGATATGAGTTAGATGTATTCTGGTCCATAAAACTCCTGTGGGAGCATTCTTTTATGGTTCATTGATTTGACCCCTCAACTGAAAATTCAAACTGAAAAATAAATTCAGTATCAATCAAATATTCATCCTTCCCTTCCCTTCCCTTCCCTTCCCTTNCTGGTCCATAAAACTCCTGTGGGAGCATTCTTTTATGGTTCATTGATTTGACCCCTCAACTGAAAATTCAAACTGAAAAATAAATTCAGTATCAATCAAATATTCATCCTTCCCTTCCCTTCCCTTCCCTTCCCTTCCCTTCCCTTCCCTTCCCAGTTTAAGTCAATGCTTTAAGGTCTTGCTTGCACTACATTTACTCAACTACTAAGGTCCTTTGTAGTCCATGGATACTCAGTGTTGGGAACTAGCCCAGGTGAATCCATAGTTAAGTTAAACAGTAGCAGCATTGCTGTCTGGGTGAGCAAAGACATTACACTTTCTGCATTTTTTTGCAAACACATGGAATGTTGCTATATTTTAAGGAAATATGTGGATTGTGGTATCAGGGTTGTTCTGTCTTTAACTATTAAAATGTGATCACTTTTATCACTTTATATATGAGCAAAAAAGACTACAATTAATTTCATGTCCAAAACTCAGCATTTCTTTTGGGTTCAGCAGCCTTTTCTATGACTTCCTCAGAGTGTCAAATGTGGATGTACAGCTCAGGAGGAGACAGCAATATTAACTGAACTCCAGGGAGAAGCATATTGTATAGGTCATAGAATATATAAAGATATGGTGTGCTCTTCAGAGGAGCTGAGCCTACTTAACTTTCATTTATTTTAGTAGTCAATACTTATTGTTAGCAGCTCCGAAGATCAGGTCAGAAAGGTGCTTCACTTGAAACCATGATCATTCTCTTTCTGTTCTGTAGCATATAAAAGGCTGCATACAAAAAAATGAGAACACTAGCATCTTGTGAGGAACTGTGTGATGAGTGTTTGACTTTTTCATCCTGAAGATACATGTAAAATGAATATGATAAGTTTGCAAGAGAAACTGTGATGCTCATTGCTATAATTTAATCTTTCTGTGAAAGCTTAGCTATTTTTTGGCATTCAGTCTTATGAAGACATTATGTTACTATTGTTTCTTACTAAAAATTATTTTGTAAATCTCGTGGAATACCAGGAATAATGTTATCCTTATCCTAATAACATTTTTCAAAATGCACTGCCAGCATGTCATTAACTAACCTGCACCTTATTTATGCATCATGGACCCAATCTTCTGTTTATGTAAATCACCATATTTTTGCTGAAGTTAGTAATTATGAGTGGTCTGCGCCAGCTGTGGATATTCCCAGGGTTGAGCAGAGAGCATAAAAGTTCCTGACATGAATGCATGCAAGCCCGTTGCTATCAGTATGGTGTTAGAACTGTGTTACCAGCAATTTTTAAAAGAATCATTGATTTTTAAAATATACCAAAATGCTGAGAGTAAATTGCAGATCACCTCTCCAAATACCACAGTTCTGATGGTTGTAATGTGATAGCTCTCTAATAGTCTTTCTGAGCACTTGAAAGAGAGCACCTCTCTTGCAGAGTATCTCCAATATTATTGACGCTTTGTATACCTTACTGGTTGTTTTCCTTTTAGAAAAGTTGTATCCTCTCTTTGTTTATTTAAACAGGTACATCAGATCTGAGAGGTCAATAATTCTAATCAATTTCTGCCTGTCTATTATCTCATCAAATATCCTTATCCTGGTTGGACAAACTCAGACACATAACAAGGTATGATGATGGATTATATTAAATTTGTGCTTAAAGATTGATATGTTTTATTTGTGTATAGCTTAAAATAATTACATACATTTAGTCCCATACTCCTAGCACTCGGTGTTTTTGGTAAAATATTAACAGACAAGGGAAAATATTTACTGTTTTTCATAGTCTTTTTTTGCTTTCCAAAAATCCCTTTTGGTATTGTTCCCTCTGGATAAGCTGTGTTCTCTGTGGTAGGCTTGTGTTTTATAACTAAATTTCAAAGCAAAAAAGTTCAAAGACTCAACATCAAAAGCACAAATTCTGGTTCATTATAATAGTTGTAATAGGATTGTGCTACAGTGGTTTTGTCTTTTTATTAACACACTGATACTCAAAAGGCAAGTAGAAATTGCTTAGAAGTTAGAGTGCAATTCTTGAAAATGCGCAGAAACAGACATCGTAACAAGCCATAGAACTGTTAGATCTCGGACTGATGTAACTATAAGAAAGTAATAAACAAGCATACCTTACTTGATGTTTATTGATGATTTATTGCTAATCTGTTCTCTGAATGTAGTCGTCATTTGTCCCTCCTCTGTAGAGCAGGCCTGACAGTGTTTTGAGGAATCACCCAATGCCTAGGGATGACAGGCAACTTTCAGAAGCTACAAGAAGTGGTTGCATTAAAATATATATAACTACAGGATTGTTTGGAAGAGAAAATAGTATATAATTTGTTAATTGTGCAATATGTGATAGAATGCTAAGTTAAGTTTTGAAGTAAACAAGTATTTATGAAGTCATTCTTTTTCCCACTGTGTTAAACTACTTAATGGACTGCTCATCCTAATTTTTCCTATATTGAATGAAACACATTCATCATCTGCTATAGGATATCTGCTGTTTCTACAACACACCTATAATTAATCATTTATTCTTTTTACATAACTGCTTAGAAGTTTAGTTTTGAGAAGTCTCATAAATTCAGTGCAAGTTACATAGCTGTACTTTGTAAAACATACCCAAACCAAACATAGTTATTTCCTACACATAATTTAACAAAATTATCAAAATTAAGATATTAATATGCTTTTAAGGTTTTGAAAGTGTGTAGAGGTGCAGATGAATAAAATATGGATTTGCAGAAGAAACCCACATAGCTGCCACAGATTTTATTCAGGGGGAAAAAAAGTCAGAAGTGTGCTAGCAACTTCAGAGTACCAGAGTGCAGAAGATTAATCCTCCCTGAATTTCCACACTAACACACAGAGTCATATATAGCATTTTATTATGTATTTCAAGAAAAGATACGGTTCAGTGGCTGAAAATTCCTGTGTACATTGCTACTGTAGAATCAGAGTTTGAGGGTATCAAAACAACTATGTGGGATAACACACTCCCTAGGCATGCTGGCAGCCTTTCTCTGATGCTTGACTCTGGGAACTCTGAACTATAACACATCCTTAATCCAGTTCCTTCCTATTAATCTTAATCTCTTTGAACTCTCTCCTCTCTCTTCTGCTTCCTGAACTCCTGAAAGCACAGAGATATTACATTGACATATTTCTGAGGCCAGCAGATCCTAAAAATGCAGATTCTCATGGGAATAATTGACAGAAAAAAAACAACACATCACAAAGTTTACATTTTTAATACGCAGCCCAAAAAATTACTTTAAAATAGCGCTTCTTGCTACACTTGTCTTCTTTTTGAGTCCACATCTTACTTTTGATACGTCTACCATCCAGGGCCTTCTAGCCAGGGAGCAACTCCAATGGATCAAAGGCAGAGTACGTTTTTTATATCAAGGAAGACATTCCTTTTTACAGACCAAAAATATTTTTATCACAATGTCGACTGATATGTGCATATATTGTAGCTCCAACGGGCTGGTCTGTGAATTCACCATCAACAAAATAGCCACTGTTTAGTGAAAACTTACTCAACTTAAAGCAATCAGATTAAAGTATGACTTCATTGTGTTTGTAAGTAGGGATATGTTTAGGCACTAAATGTATTCGAATTAAAGTTCTGGATTTTTTATTTTCAAGATAATATATGAACTGAAGAAGCCAGTGTTTGAGTTTTAGTCCATAGTTCTAGATTACATTACTGACATCTGCAAGAA
Organism: Grallaria varia; assembly: GCA_013396735.1. NCBI lineage: Eukaryota > Metazoa > Chordata > Aves > Passeriformes > Formicariidae > Grallaria > Grallaria varia. Next base: position 170,646 of record VWZG01004110.1, on the reverse strand, counting down.
AAATTATGTTTTCATTTTGCTAAGCTGGAAAATTAAATCTGTAAATGGAAACTTAAGAAAGAAAATCAGGTCCTAAATTGTGGTTTAGGATTAAAAATATTTAGATTTGTTTCTGAGATTTTATTATTTGTACTATTATTTCATTTATTATACTAGAAGTCAAACACTTTTTAGAGTTTGAAAATTTTGGAAGAAATTTTGGGAATATTTTATTAAGGCGATGTAATATCCAACTCAGTAAAAATTGTTTCTTTTTTAATGCATTTGAGAAATATGATGTGCCAAATTTGAGTTTGTTTACTCTGTTCCATTCTCACTCTTATGCTCATAATATTCTCAGATTACTGGGACACCTAGTTAATGTCCACATGATAGTGTAAATATGCACAATACTGAGGCATATCCCTTTTCTCTATGCTTTAGTTTGGCCCTGGGTTTAAATTGTCCATAGCTCTCTATCTGTGCATGTTCCCTTTGAGAATACCAAAGATATATTTATAACAAATAGCATATTTTCGGTCTGTTTGCAGTTTGTGGTTTTCTTTGTCTGTATTAAACACTTCACCAAATACTTTTATTTTATGTTGAAAGCTGAGTATATCATCCATGTTGTAACAAAAGCTTCTTCTAGTGAAGGCTAAGTGAGTCTGAATATTGCATTCTCTTTGATTCAACTAAATTCTGTCTTTTTACAATAAGAAAGAGCACCACCCATGGACAGAAATGGACAAAATATTTACCAAGGACATGTAAAAGGAATTCACATTCATTCAAACTGCAATAGTTTTTCCATTTCTAGGATTCCCTTTTTAAAAGTTAATTTTTTCTCTGGTTTCAGTAACTTGAGGATACCAACATTAGACCAGGTGTCTAGGTCATGAGGCTTTTTTAGTTTGTTTTAGAGTAGTTCATGATGGGAGTCATGGAGGGAAGTAAAATTACCCTGGGAAGATTTGGATTGGGATAGCAAAAAAAGCCTTTTGTCAACAAAATCAAAAAAGCTTTTCTCCTTTATTCCTTATTAGCCAAACATGTTGCGCATTTTATTAAAGGGCACAGCTGAGAAATGTTCTGATTTTTTCATTATGTTTCCCCAAACCTTTCAAAACACAGAACTTTATTCAAAGCTTTCTTAATGCTTCAGACAGCATAAGACATTTCTGTTTTGTCAGATCCTGTTTTGAAATACAGGTCACTGAAGGCTGAATTTACAAAAAATATTATGAAATTAATCATGTATCTTGCTTAAATATAGTCAGTGTTATACTGTGCATGAGAAGCATATTAATTTACTTTCTTATGTTAACCACATAATAGTTTTTAAATTTGAGGATATGCATTTGCTACACTTTAACAAGTGGATTTAGTTTTAATGCTGAAATTAAGTCCCCTTAATTAAGGAAGGGTAAAATTTCTCATTTATAACCTAACTGCTCAAGTATCTGTTATTTCAAAAATCCTATGACATCTATAAAAGCATTACATATTTACTCTGAAGAGACTGACAGGTGTTTTTAATGAAATATCTGTCTGTAATTTGTAGCTTTCACTGTATCATAACTCTTGCTGTATTATGTTTCCGAATGTTCTTCTTGCCATCAAGAAAAATGGTTGTATTTCTTCTATATGTGGACCTTTAGTGCTTAAGCTATAAACTTTTACTATGCTTCTGATCCCATTTAATGAATAGATCCTCTGCCCCTCATAAGTTATGGATTAATATTATGTGGATTTTTTCATAAATTCTCTTTCATTTTGCATACCTTCAGGAAATACATGGTTTTTTTCAGTGTTGTCTAAATAAAAGCACTTTAGCTGTTTGATATAACAGTTCCTGTATATCCATTTTTCCTGTGAAGAAATCAAAGATAAATATAATTTAAAATAAACCATAGTATTCATTATACATACAGACAAAAGTTAATTAATCTGTTTCTGACTGTACTTAAGAGTTTATTGCTGAAGTTTGGGTCACTTGGGAGAAGCAGTCGTATTTTTAAAAAGTTTTTAAAATGCCATAAGACTCAACGCATTTTATTAGCCCTAGTCTGGTCTCTGTGTGCCTACCAAGGAAAGAGCAGGGAAGATTTAGTAACCCTGATATTTAGTGCCATCTCTGTCTAATTGCAATATTCAGTTTATTATTCTTGCTATTGTATTTGAAATTCATCTCTTAGACCATACCTGAAACTATTTGAAAGAGGCATGTCCTGACCATGTAAAGCAAATAACAACCTATCAGTAGCTTTGATAAATGCGTTGTAAACAAGCAAAACCCCCATAACTATTTGTAGATAACAAGATTAGAATGTTCATTAAATAGACTGACAGGACACAAATAACCCACTTTTAGAATTTTTTTAAATAGAGGTGTTAGGCTGAAAGAAGCAAATAGAAGTGGAAAGGAGCTGAGAAGCCACAGCATCCCATTCCCATAGCACTCTGAAGTAGCTGACTGTATAACTAGAGCTCCCTCAGGTTTTGAGAGACAGTGGGTGGTGGGATCCCCTGAGAAACCTGAAGATGTTCAGGTGATACTAATGCTGCCTCTAACCATGTGGCTCTTGCCCCATATCTGCCACTGCCTTACAGATGCAGGCATTGTGGCAATATATCTCCTAGGAAACAGCAGGGGAGACCTAAGAGCAGATGGAATGAACAGAGAAATGATGCTAACACAGCATTAAGGTTGCGTTAGAAAATCAATGAGGAAGTAAGGAATTCAGCATGTCAGGCAATAGCACTCTGTATTTCAAGTCCTTCTGGAGAAGTTCAAAGGAATATCGTCCATTTAAGCAGCTGAAGCCCAGGAAAATATATCCTTCCATTTTTGCCAGTATCCAACTTCCAAATTAACATTTACTCTGCTGATTGTCATCTTTTTCTTTGTGTGACAGCTTTTTTAACAGCTGACCCAGAGAGTCTCTGATATGGGTCATCCATCCCAGGAACATACAATAAGTAGGTCAGCAGCAAGAGTGCACTGCACCGCATGCATCTGTCTGCTGTGTCTTTGGAAATTCAGAAACAATCAAAAGGAGAAGAGCCCAGTTAACTGAATAACTGTTACAGGAGTAGGTCTGCTTAGGCAGCGCTGTTTTACCATGCCGAATTCTGACAAAACCTGTTAACATCAGCTGAATTAACTACCTGCTTTTAGAGTCTCAAGAGAACCTCTGGGAGCAGATCTTTCTTACCCAAGATCAGTAAACATTGTCATTCATGTTACTGTTACCTGCCTCAGAGGAAAAGGTAACATTCTACTCAAAAGCACCTGCCAGACTGTTTCTCAAAATACATCAACTTTATCATTCATTTTGCTATATCTAAACAAAACAGACATTTTGATTGTAAGTGGGTAACAGGGAAGAAATTGGTTAGACACTAGGTGCATGTGTTCTCTGCCTCCAAACTTTTTAAAGAGCTTTGTGAACTATTTTAGAATCATGGAATTGATCAGGCTGGAAGATCTGTCCAATCTCATTCTCAAGGCAAGGTCAACTGTTAGGTCAAAATGAGTGGCTCAGGGCTTTATATAGTCAAGTCTTGAAATCCTCCAGCTATGGAAGCTGCACAGCTTCCTTGGGAAACTTGATCCACTGCGTGGCTGTCCTCATGGTCAAAATGTGTGTTCCATATATCTGGTCTGGACCTCCTGTTGTTTCAGGTGATGTCCGTTGTCCTTTGTTATCCCACTAAACATCACTGTGAAGAGCCTGGCTTCACCTTGTCAGTGGCCAGTCTATAGGCACTGGCATGTCATATTTAGATGCTGTGAGCTTAGACTTTCCTGAGGCAACCCTCTGCTGTCCTACTCTTCCCAAAATTGTGGGGGTTTTCCTCCTTGCTCTTCAGGACATGTTTAGACTAGTTTTTTGTCTTCTAGAATTCACCCCCTTAGCCCTAAGGAAAATAACTCATTCTCTCACAAACACCTGTTTGAATAATTTCAGACAATCTGTTGATGACTCAAGCAGCTAATTTTGGGCTTCACCTTTTTTTCTATTTCTCCTTTTCTTATTTGTTGAATTTCAGTGGAAATAGAAATGTAGTCAATGGGAAATAGATCAACCTACAAACGGTTAAATGCTCATGTCTTTCACTTACATAACCTTATTTTTATGAAAGAGGAAGCAATAAACATTTCTAAGCAACAGTAGTAAGAAGGATTTTAAAATGAAGTTACCATAGCAATTGATTTCACAAGACTAATGGGTTTAAGTAATAATGATAACAACAGCAACAACAAAACCAACATTAAGTTACTTGGTTATTTTCATTCTAATATGAGAGTTCCATTTCCTATGGGTTTTCATATATGAATTACCATTTCGAAGAATGTAGGCATAGGATGTATTTTTCACATAAACCAAAGGACACAGAAACACAGTAAGGTATTTTTGTTATAGATGCCTAGTAAAAAATTACATTAAAAATTACAACTCTGAGATAAATGCAATATATGTCTTAGTCCCTACTACAATAATTATTATATCATTAATCTTTCTGTATAATAGAATGAAACATGATAGAAAGCAAAATCTCTTTTAAAGGACTATCATTTAACAAACAGTAGTGTGAATTTGGTGCAAAATATTATCTACCTACCTATTGTACTGGATTTTATTTGTACTTCCCTACAAGTCCCTGTTGTGTCTGCATATTTTCAGGAACATATGGTATGCTTTAACCTTGACAGGCACTATGAAGTTCATTTGTACGGTTTTGCACTTTTTTTTCCTTGCATTCTCCTAGGTCACCATTTTTAAGTCCATATATCTTGCAGTCAAGTCAATGAGAGCATTTTATCAGGAAATGACTGTACTGAATTGGTCTGAAACTCAGATTGGTCTGATCAGAAGTTGTAAAATGAGCATTTTTTCCTTAACACTAGCTGTGAAAGCTATGGGACTCAGTTCTGTGATTCTCACACATGAAAGTATTCTCTAGCCCTACATTTGCTTCAGAAATAGTGTCACACAGGAGTTCGGAGGAATGGGTTCGACTATATTTTAACAGTCAGTATGAAAATGTATCATGGGGTATATGTTTGTTACCTATGGCTCAGTTCTGAAAATAGAGCTTGCTAGTGAATCAGGTCACTTTTTATGCTGGAGTCCCTCTTGCTTTTGCAGCAACTTGAAAAAAAAAAAAACAACCCAAACCCAAACAAACATGTTTTGCTAGATTAAATGAAACTAGTCCAGGTTGCTGTTTGAGCAGCAGCCAAAACCAACCCTTCCAGAAGTACAAGAGGCTCTTCCCTGGGCAAGTATTAGTTAATATAGCCTGCACTCAGGTGACTAGATTAAGGTCTGGGTTCTAGTGCATATGTCCAGGCCTGTTTATTCATTTTATATTTGTGTGCCTTTGGAGAAAAGCCTTTCTCTCCTCTCCTCTCCTCTCCTCTCCTCTCCACCCCTTTTCCCTCCTCTGCTTGGCTACAAGTACCCAGGTTGCAACAGCAAAACCAGAGTTTCATTCTCATTTCCACTTTCTGTCTTTTCTACAAGGTGATGGTAACTGAAATTTAAGGGGAAGTTGGACAAGCAGTGTGCAAATCTGTTCTAGGCTGAGACTAACAACCAGACGGAAAGACAAGGATGATCACACGAATTTTGACCTTTCCTGCTTTTTCTTTCTGACAAAGAAACTGTGGTCACTGTAGGCTGAACTCAACAATCAGCCTTCAGCAAGTGTGATCTGAGGGTAGTTATGACATCATGAGGTAAAACAATATTGGTAGATTCTCTGGATCACAGCAGGACTTCATCATGAGAGGTGCTCAGCTTGTCAAGTAAAGCGACTCCTAGGTATGATTAGGGACCCAAAATTATGTCCCCAGGGATCCTCATGGTGCTAATGGAAAAGGCACGTAGTGCCTCCAATTTTAGACTGCTGCTGAAACATGACCTTTTTATACTTGTTTTCGTGGACATACATGCTTATTTTGTCGTCTCAGTGAGTCAGACCATAGACATTAAGGCTGGTACTGAAATATTTGACAGTAACTGTGTTCCAGTATTTCTGTCTTTTGATGGTTTTGTCAAAATTCATATAAAACTGACATTGTGGATGAATAAGTAGGTATTTTGTGGAATTTAAAAGAAAATTATGCTGAGAATAATTGTAGAAAAAAAACCCTGTAAAGGTAAATTTACAAAGCATGCATTTGGCTATAATCATGGACATTTTTAATGACTGTAATTGTGAGATTTCTAGAACCCTGCGGGGAAGTGTACATGTTTGTAATAAAAGGGCCTCAAGCTGTTAAAACTGATAGAATTCCTGTAATGTCAAGAAAGTTCAGTTTGCACTAGACTTCTGAGTTTAAAAACAGGATGGAAAACATATTATATCTGTGTCTCCTGAAGAAAACTGAAATATATCTGGCACAAGAAGTCCAGCAGTTGGAAGGAAGTATGAATAAGGTTGGCACAAAATGTTGTTCCATTAGTAAGTGATTACATGTCTGTTTCTAATTAGTAGCTTGGCATATAATTAGAGCTCTGTGCTCTTCATTTCATAAAAACTTGCATCTTCAACCTATCACATATTTGCTAAATAATTTCTTTAAGGTAGGAAATTTAAATGGATTTATTATTCTTTAAATACGACTTAGAGTTAAGTGAAGGCTTACAATAAGAATGGCTTCCTTTACAAGCTTAGCTGAGCCCTATGAGACAACGAAGCCCAGAGTGTCAGAGCCCACAGCTATTGAAACTTGGGTTTTAAAAAGATGGGATTCATTGTAAAGCTGTTGTTATTTGCATTGAGATTTTACACTTTTTATATTTAAGAGAGCTTTTAAGTCTCTGGTTTTTACTGTATATCCTCTTATGTCAAGTCACTCAGAATTCAGGCTTGAATTTTAGCAATTTAATTATTGCTATAAAAGCTTAATTTTGGCTCTGCTTATCTTTTAAAGTAAATACAGAATAGTAATAATATATCACTGAACTGAATGATCCAACTAGGCATTGCAGTTGTGGTCTAATGGAAGAAAAATGGTTTTGCTAGGAATCATAGTTAGATCTCAGTATAAAGGCAGCATTAATGATGGGCAAGAACTGTTGTTAAACTCAGCTATTCTTGTTGTTGCTATTCAGAAACCACAGCCAATAAAATCACTGCAGAAATTATTATGTAAGAGTTAAACCTGATCAAGTGTCTGTGCTGCTTCCATTCATTTCTAAGGGATTCTTCCTTTTGGGAAAAAGTTTCAACAATAATACCTAACACAAGTGAAAATATATTGAAGTACAAGTTTCAAACATTAGTGAGAGGACTCAATCATATTCCATAAATATCTAAAGAATGTATCTGTCCCAGTTAAACATTAGCCGTTAAACAATCAAACATGTCTTTTTAATTGTAGGAAATTTTATGTCAATTGCAAGTAGGAAGCTTTCAAAACTTTGAATTGTGGCATTAATCCCAGTGCAGACTTTTTGCCAGTAGCAAATGCAAAGCCTGAAATTAAACAGAACTAAGCCAAACTGCGTTGCCTTGCAGTTGCCATGGCTAGGAGCATGCACACAAGTTATTGATACAGCTCCTGTGATGCTCATTGTGCCATGATGATTTCATTGTGTGTCTAAAAGTCTCAGTTCACTGAAGGGTCAATACTTCAGTGGATAGGTATGGTAAGCAAAGCAGAGCCAAAGAATCATATTAAGGTTTCTTTGTCAAAGGAGCACTTTGCAAAATTGCCATTCAAGATATATGTATACTGCACCCAGTGCAACTGGACATTGGTGTCTGTCAGTGTTACACTGTATTAGTGTTAAAAGATAAGAAATCACATGATCTTTACTAATCTCAGCTCGTGGTCCTTCTGTTCTCTATATTTATACCCATCTTCATGTGTCATCTAGAAGGACTGGTTTAGGTCACTGGGATTCACTTCTCTCCCTTAGAAACTGCTGAGTAGAAATCTGCTAGTGCACTATGAAAGCTTAAACTTCTGGAAGGAATTTGTCTAAGTGGTGTTAAAATAAAAGGGAATAAAAAATGGATGATTATGAATGCACAAAAGGGAAGGGAAGACTTCTTTCCTACAATGGCCTAAACCTGTAAGTACCGGTTGATTTCGAGGCGCTGGTGTGTGTTCTGAGGAGGGCACTGCTTTCAGTGGTTGGCTCTGCAGGCGGAGTTACGTGATCTGTGGAGGTCACAGAGTATCCACTAAGGGAATTCCCTGCAGAGGAGCAGAGAGAATAGAGTTAAACTTTCCAGAGGTACTTTGGCTTTATCATGTCATCTGGAGCATAATGGATGTGGATACAGTCTGGGAGATTTTGTAGGAGGAGACATCCATACTAAGTATATAATTTAAAATGTAGCATTTTATACTTGCTAATTTTAGTTGCCAAGTAGCCAAGATGCATCTGAGAGACATACAGCATTAATTATTAATTATTGTTGTTGTTGATAAAAATAACCCTATCATTAAGGCTCTGGGAGTATTTCCAACATCAACAAATTTTCAATTTGGTTTATTAACAGATATAAACATTTTTATTTTATTTTTCCCTCCAGCTAGAACCTCAACTTATTTTATACTTGCCCCTCCCATAGGAAAAATCTTGAGTAAATGTATCAAACTTGCACTCGCTTCTCAATGTCAGCACACCTTCAGCTGCACTAAAAATGTTCTTCCTCCATTTCTGAGCATTTTAACCTTGTAAATGTCGGTTGGTACACAGAAGCAGTGGATGTTATGAAGAGCGCTGAACATGAAACTCTGTTGGATAAAACGGAGCAAAAAAAGATGCTCTATTTCCACCAAGCAGTGACGGTAGTGTCGCCTGCAGGGAAAAGCTGTACTAGAAACAGTAGTGCTGTGAAGAGGGCAAACTTTGCTCTTGTTGATTACAGTCATACATGAGTGGAACCAGAGAATTATTTTATTTGTTACATTAGCAGAATCTTCCATCTGGTCTGGAAGTATCGCCCACTGAGCATTTCACATGTTGAACGGATTAGAGTGGTTAAATATTTAGGCCTCAAAAGCTAGTGTACCAGTGAAATACAAAGCAGAGAAGAAAGGTCACAACTTATATGAAGTAGAGTATAGATAACGGTACAAATAACAGTATTATGATGAAGGCAAGTTGGGAATTTAGGGGCTTCTATGAAGGCCTTCTCCATTTTCAAATGGAGAAGGCAGCTTGCAGGATGTAAGCTTTAACTTCTGACCATTTAGGAGTTTTCAGCATTTGAATGTCACTAGTGAATAATTTTCTGATGACAACAAGGCACTGAAACTCACAAGAAAGAGAGGCAGCATCCAACTACAGTATTCAAATCTTCAGCGGCTCTGGCATGTTTTGTTTCAAGGTCATTTCTTACAGAGGAGTCCACCATGTTCATGGACCATTAGAGGGTTTGCCCATTGTTCCAATCTGGAATCTGATAGAAACAAATTCCTTGAGGATTTAAAAGTTAGAAGTTAGGAGTAACAAGTTAGTAGGCCATGCGTATGATCACGATGACTTTCCCTAAGTGACTCTCTGATCTTAGATGTTCAGTGATTTTAGTGCATTCCACAGGGATAGCTCTGTGCCAGATACAAATTCACCTCCTCCCACTGAGGTGCTGTGGTTGTTTTTTTCAGGTAGTCTGTTAGTACATATTGTTTTAGATGGGACCTTTTTGCAGCCCATATAGATTAAATTTTTAATATGAGACTCAGTGAGATATAGAGCCAGGGCTTAATCTTGTGGTTAGCTGTACAGGTAATGATCTAAAATAATTGAAGGGATTTTATTTCCCTTAAAAGGCTACTAATGCATTATTTAATAAGTCATAATTTGTATATAACAAAATGCCCAGGCTCAGTCAATGATAATTATGTTACTTAGGAAAAATTCGAAGTCACACATGGTGAAAATAATACAAAAGCATTTGCTTTCCATCTGAAGCTGTATAGTAAACAAATAGAAATCTATGTTTCTTTGAGCTTTTTGGGACACATTGCATTTTGCTTAATATGTTTATGGTTATTTACCTTTCAAAATAACAAAGTCTAAATTGGAACAGAACTCAAAGCACTTCAGAGAAAGAATGTTTATGTATGCTAATGATTGCTAATTAGGAAGAAAAAGTACTAAAATCTGAGATAATATGTTACTAGCAATACAGTTATTCTGTCTTTAATTGTATGCAGTGCCTTCCAGGCCATAGAGAGTTTGAGTGGAGAACAGCAGACCAACATGCTCAGTAGACAAGACAGTCACCCAGTTCCTGTCCTCTTGAACATCAACTCTTGCTCAAAGGAAAAGTCCTTCTTGTGGAAACAGAGTTGTGGTACTGCTGGCTTTTTGGAGAAGAGGGTCACAGTAAAATTATTTTACTTCCTAGTTACTTTGAAAAATGCAGAAAACTGTGGAGAGTGATGGTGGTGCTGTGTTGACAACTAGACTTGATGATGTCGGTCTTTTCCAACCTTAACAAGTCTATGATTTTTTGATTATTGGGCAGGAGTAAGGTCCTTCTTGAGCTCCAAAGGTATGATGTCAGTCACTGGTTGTCAGAAAGGAGGAGAGAAAGAGAATTTTTCAGCCATGCTGTTTTTAGGCAGGAGCCAAGTACCACTTTACACAGCTCCTGCTGTGTGCATGGGGAGGGAAAGGTCCTAGTTTTGAAGGCTACATTTTCCTTTCCTACCTCCTCCTTGCAAGAAGTGATCATAGTGACTGGACATTTTCTTTTCAGGGCTGCATGTAGAGAAAAAATAATATGTTTTTATATTAAATATGGCATTATATCAATCCTCCTTTCTTTTTTTTTTTTCTTCCCTTCATTTCTTTTATCTGCTTTCTTCATTCATTGTTTGCCTTGCTTTTATGATTTGTGATTTTCTACTTTTGCTCTGGCTTTCCTCACCCTTTCCTTTGTTGGGCTACCCTGATACTGTCTCTTTGTTTCTTTGTCATCCAAGAATATGACCACAGCCAGTATTTGTGAACTCAGGGACTTCTACGCAGGGCTTCTCCATTTTCCAATAGCAGGAGCACTTACAAGATACCAGCTTTACCTTCTGATCATAAAGGTTTTCTTCAGTATTTGTATTACACTTGAGAACAATTTTGCAATGGTGACAAGGCACTGAAACTCACAAGAAAGAGAGGCAACATCCAAGTACAGTATTCAAATCTTTAGTGGCTTTGGCCAGCTGGGCAGGTTTTGTTTCCAGATTGTTTCTTATAGAGGAGCCCATCTCATTCCTGGACTGTCAGAGAGTTTGCCCACTTGTCTAACCCAGACTCTGACAGAAACAACTCTCTCAAGGATTTACATGTTAGAAGAAGGAAAGTTCCTGCTAGTTCTTTTTCTACCCCCGTCTTCTTCCTCTCTATAATTTTTTGAGAGGCAAAGATCTTCCTGTTTGCTTTGTCCCTCTACATTTCTTGTCCAGTTTTTCACTTGACTGTCAAGCTTCTCAACATATAATCTCTTTAGAGTAATGACTATCCTCTCTTCTGTTGTTGCCTTCAAATTATCAAATTCCCTTTCTCAGTGAGGAGAAGCTGAACATTTCAAGCTCAGTTTTAACAACTGTATGCAGTAACTCTGCCTCATAGATAGAAAAATGAGAAATAAAGGAAAGTGCGGTTTTGAGATGTGATAGCTCAGTAAGACTCTTATCATGTGCCAGTGGGAGATACATTGTGTGCAAGCAGTTCTCCATTACTGTGCTTCTCAATAAAAAATGTTTTGTTCTTTTTTGTGCTATTGAACTATAGTTCAAAAGACAGTGGGCAGCAGGGATTATATTACTATATATTTATTATAGAATTATAGTGTGCAATGATATTGTCTGTAGTATATTTTGCATATTGTGGAGCCAATTAAAGGAGGCTTCCACTCAAAATTCAGGAACCCTATCTGGGGGCTTATATCCTAAGCCAGACAGCCATCTAATGCATCACTGGCACTCTGACAGCCCCATGGCACAGAGTAGGACAGAGGCTGCCTCATGCACAGGTACAAAATAGCCCAAAGATCTAAGAGCCTGGTCTGAAATCCTTTCACAAAACGATCCATTCTGTCAGGTGATTGTCCTGTTCCTGTGTGGCTTTACACTATTACAGGAAATCACACCATGTAACTTTTTTTTTCTTTTTTTATTATTTAGCAGGCTGAACATCACATCTCCCTTGCTATACTTGTATCTTGAGGCATTTTGTTCTAAAGTAGGCCAGGCATTTTTTCCTTAATTTGTGGCTAATATTACCTTTTAAAAATCAAATCTACCTTTATAAAATTGTGGGGTGGTTTTTTATCTGTTACAAGAATGAAACATTTTAAACAAAGAAAATTGAACTCAGTAAATAAATAAACAGATTGTTTATTACACACCCACTTTCCAGGTTGATTTTAGGCCTTTTTTTTTTTTTTATCTCTATGCTTTCAGAGATTGAGAACAATCGATTGATGCTAAGAACATCATGTCACTTCCCTGTATAAGTTTACTAAAATCTGCCTTCTAAAACCCATGTTAAACTATGGGCTGGTTGAGGAACATTAAACAAGAGTGGGTGTTAGTTTGTACCTGCAGCCAGTAAACCCTTGCAAAATGGCAGGAAAAGTGTAACAGCAGAACTACTTGTAAACCATCACAATCAGCACACGTAGGTATGAATCACTAGGTAAAGAGAAAAACAGTGAAAATCAATCCTGAAGTCTAATTTGGCTCCTTTGCATTCCTTTCAAAATGCAAACAAGCCGCAAACCCTCTGCTACCTGTTTAAGCAGTTAGTTTACAGTTGTTTTGTATCAAGGGCTCAGCACAAAGTAGATTGAATACACTAGCAAATATATCCTTCTTCATTTCTTCTAGCTGCTTGTCAAAGAGTAATAGAATGGGTGCTGTTCTCTTGGGTTTTGTGATTCCAAAAATGGGATTCCTTCCCTGCCAACTCTTATTTAGGGTCAGATTTTCCATACAGTGCTCTCTGAGCTGCACAATGACCCCAGATTACAATGGGGTTCTGCAGCATGAAATCCTGCAGAGCTTTGAAACTAAGCTTAAAACCCTGCAGTGTTTTAGAAATTATGGCTATTTATTCAGCAGTAAGTTGGAGCTAGACTGCAGAAAGGCCCTGGAGTTTCACAAATATTGCTGGGACAGGACTAAGGTGTTCCACATAGGACCTGTCCAAGGAAGATCATTTTGTATTGACCAAGCCTGCTGAAATAACAGCATGCTATACATCTGATGTACTTTTAGATAAGGTCATGAAAAAGTAATTGAGGCAGATCCAACACAGAAGCAAAATTTCTATTTGCATTATATTGTTTACTTGTGGGATGTCCTTCTTTGCCTTGCATATATTAATCCCTCCTTTTTCTTTTTTTTTTTAAATCTTTTTGAGCTATCTATTCTTATGGGACAGTTTTCAATATATCAATTCAATATGAGTTGCAGAGTGGATCTGAAATTAAAAAGATCTAACCATTTGTTATACAGCTCTAGTAAGCAAGATATTTAATCAACAGAAGTTGATAGATGATAGCGCACACAACTGAATTAGAACCTAATTCTGAAGTGAATTCTTGCCCCACCAAAACTCTAGGACCTGTGGAACAATCCCCTTTTAAGACAGACCTTTTGTTGCAATGATTGTGGCATGGTAAAAAGGCTAAAGTAACCATTATCACCCACACAGATGGTTTTAAATCATTGTTCCTGAACATTAATTCATGGTTCACGTACTTAACACCCTTACGGAAAAGTGTGTATGTTGCTTTCAAAAGGGTAAGTGCTTTGTATTTCCACTATCCTGTAAAAAAACCCAATTATGTTTTTATTTTAGATTTTTGGAGAATATTCAGGGCATCTCTTGAAAATATACAATTCCAGAGCAGCTTGGACTAAATTCTAAAGAACTCCATTTCTTTCTGCATTTGTGTGAGAGTGTGCATATGGGCATGTGTGTGGTCCTGATAAGTGCAGGATTTTCCAAATAGGAATGTCTTATATTAATTTAAGTACACAATTTCCTGTGATTATTATGGGATCTACAAGTAAGTATGAGAGTAGAATATAGTTCATTAGTGATTATGTCTACCAGGCTCAGAATCCTGGAGTCAACATGCAACATCTTATTAATGCATTTTCACTATGAGCAAATGTGGAAAACAAAGGCAATGTGCTAGAAAGAAATTCACAAAAATATCTGAACACAAGGGCATGGGGAAACCACAATGCATGCTGTTGAATGCTTTTATTTGTTTGTTTGTGGTCTTTTGTGGGGTTTTTTTGTCGGTTTTTGGAGGATTTTTTGTTTGAAGATATGTTTGAAAATTATAAAAATAGTTATATTCTTAAGAAAAAAAAACACGATCAAACAGTTTCATTTAATATTACAATATTCTAGTGCATAACACTGCATAATATAATTTATATTTTCCTTTAGTCTCATTTGAGGTAAATTAATATCAATTGAAGAATTCAATTAATAATAAGCCTTCCTTAGTTCAGAAATATTTCAGAGTTCAAAATAATGTTTAGCCTTTTAATGAGGGTGATAGTGGCAGGTGAAGCCTTTACCATAACAGCACATTGGATGTTTTTCTATATATTTGACATCTGGTTCTATGCATCATCTGTTTTCCTGTATCATTTATCTCACATTTGTGGAATTTTAGTTTTTGTTAGAAGTATCAGCAGTTTTTATGTCAATAAGAAGCTGTGAATGTGTTACAGGTCCATCAGCAAGCATCTTGAATTGGATCTTATTTTGCGCAATGATACAGTTGCTTTTCAGCGCGCTGAAAATGGAGTCGTATCTTATGTTAAGTAGTCATGATATTAAATCCAGCTGAATCTATTACTCTTTCTATTAAGTTTTTCTGTGAGCAATCACAATACTGACAAGGCTTCCATGCTCCCATTTTTAAGCAGCTAGTGGGGTTGATTTGCCTACAGGCTCCCAGGGGACAGTGGGTGTTCCAATCGTTTTAAAAAAAGAAGTGACAGGTTGAGATCTCTTGAGTGACTGTGCTGCTTTCTTTATGCCTCTAGATTCCTCCATCTCAGCAGGAGAAACATTAGTATAGATTTCCAATGTAATAATAAACTGACTTAACTTTAACTGTGCAGCTCTTCTATTACTGATCTTGCCATGTATAAGCACAAGTTCATGTAACATAGAATCAGGATTTAACCTGATTTTCAGTGCCTTCTCTACCTTTATGGTAGAAAGAATTATTTCTTAATCTAACTAAAGATCTTAGGATGATAGCGTTTAACCAGGGATTTTTTTTTAATAAGACAGCATTAATAACTTACCCTTTTCTTGAAAATACTAGTCATCAACTCCACTTATATTGTGGCGGTTTAACTTGGAGCAGCTGAAGATATTACAGATGTATAGATGATTTGCTTTAAATTTTTTTATATTTTAAGCATTAAGCACATCTCCATGGGGTATATCCCCAATGATAAGTGTGAAATATCATTCAAAAGTCTGTAGTTTAGACTTAATGAAGTCAGCAAGAGTTCTGTGCCTACTCTAGTAGCTTCATGGCTTTGCCCTTTGTGGAAGGACTGAAGCACTTGAAGTTACTGCCATATATTCAGAAATGAAATCCAGATATTTTTTATTAAAAATTTAAAAAATATAAACTTTTTATATCTCAAGCTTTCCAGGACATAATTTCAGACTTGCTGAACTGCTCACCCTTTTGTTTGCTTCCAAACCTGTGTATGATACAGAAACCAGCTATTCCCCTGAGTACCAGCTCTGAAAGGCCTAATCTGTTTTGTGTTCTGAGAGCACATCTAAGCCACAGTGACAGAGCGAACCTCCTAACAAAAAGTACCGAACACTGCATTTTTTTTTTCCCTCTGGGAGCTAGGCTGTGGGTAAAGATAAATTCATAACTTCCCACTGTCAAGTTTTGTACTACTGATATTCATGTTAAAATGGTTAGGAGTCTTCTGCTTTCCTGAAACCAGTGGAAGGTAAAACTCAGGACTAATGCATACAAAGCAACATCTGTGGAATTCAAATGCTGTCTTGATATAATTTAAATTTTTAAACCGGTTTTCCACTTCTGATCCCATGTGAAACCAAACTGCCTGTCAGTAACACCTTCTTAAACAAAGATTATAAAATACGAAGCAATTATGCATGAAGGTGTTGATTTTAATTATCTTTCCATAACAGAAATATACGGTTGATTGTAATAGGGTGTAATCATATGATTAGAGAATTTTCAAGCCTACATAAATACGCATCAACTACACTCCTTCTGCAGCAGTTAGGCTGGTCCTTGGTCAAAGATTTGTACACAGTAGATAGTGGGTATGTGACCCTTGTATGGTCCCCGCTGTTCCTAGTGATGGAATGGTGCATCCAGGGATGCCTTGGATCGGTGCACAGCCCTGCTCCCTGGCACATGGAGGAACTAACTGTAGGTGCCCTGTTTTTCATGCCAACTGGTCTGTGTGCTTATAAGTGTTATTTTCTAACACTGGTTTCTATACACATTGTGTAACAAAGTATGACTGTTGAAATGGTACCTTTAACATGTATGTCAGATTTGTTCGGGTTCTTAACCACGGTGTCAAGTGTCAAGGAAAAAGAATTCAGCCCAATAAAGCTATCCACATTCAGATTCTTTCTAAAATTTTGTCATTGTACTTTTCTCTTGATGTACTTATGATGCACTGTGAGGTGAATAAACATACTTAGAAAATGGGAACTTTCACAGTTGTGTTTAAAGTCAGAGTCTTTATAGATTTCCAGTCACATAAATAGTTCAGAAGTATAATTTATTCCACAAAAAGATAAAGCTTGGCTATAGATGGTACAATTAAGCAGATGAAAGATGTTTGCCTTATTTAGCCTCATTTTCATATATCACATAGCATGAAAGGCAACATTTTTTTATTTTTGTATAGTCTCACACTCATTCCAGGGTTGTGGGCAAGATTATAGCAGATTTTGAAAGTTTATGATGGATTTATTACATTTAATGAGCATGCAATATATGGCTCCTCAGCTTTGGCTGACATTTTGAAATTAGACTTCCAGCAGTGAAGTCTTGTCAGGGATGGATTTTAGATTACTCAAGTTTTCATGATTAGAGCTTTTCGTACATAATGTCAAGTACAATCATCTGTTAAAGACTAAATGATCATACCATTGTTAATGCAGTAGCAGCATAGAGAATAGACTCTAGAGAGTTTAAATTCTTGCTGACTTGAAATTTAACTTTATCATGAACTTCATTCATAGTTTATTCCTGAATGAATGTGAAGACATAGGGGAGAAAGATCTCTGTAGAGCTTTAAAAAGTGTATTTTAAACTGTTTACAGTGTATATTATATTAGAACAAGTTATTTGAGTTATCGAGAAAACAAAATACTGGGGTTTTTTTAAATTTCTGCTAGGTTATTTGCCATGTATAAATGTGCTTTTTATATGGCAGATAGGTATTTGTGCATAAGTGAATGCTAACTACTATACTCTTTCTAAAAATATGACTTTTTAACACTTTTGCGTTTCACAGCAACATCGAAGTTGAGAATTTACTATTATGACCAACCTAAAAAATGATAATATATGTTAGAGCAACAGGCATACACAGACAAATAAAATGCCATGTGCATGATATGTTTTCTCATGTTATGCAGATGAATTTGTACTGAGTTAATTCCATGGGTGTCTAAAATTCCCTATCTTTAATAGCGATAAAGCAGTGTTTGAGCCAGCTATGTTATCTCAGGCCCAGATCCACATAAAGAATGCAGGTGTTAACTCAGTAAGATGGAAGTTTTTCATCAGAAAAACCATAAAAGGTAATGCCATCTGTGCCCTTATATAAGATGGCTAAAATCCACTGTTCAAAATGTATAAAAAGTTGGGAGACTTGAAAAAATATGTGCACAGATATCAGTGCGCTGAGTCAGCAAAGCCTAGACTGGAAAATGAGAAAATATTGAGGAATGGATTGCAGCTCACCACTGCAAGCTTAGCATTTCTGCCTGCTCTAAAATCATCATTAGAGAGCCCTGTCCAACTTCAGGTCCATCCTCCCTCCTTGTGGAGGGACAAAGACGCACACATTCTTTTCTGTCCCTGTCTCATCTTGCCTTGCTGTGACTGTGTGCAAGGTTTGAGTTCTAATTAGACAAAACATGATTTTTCAACTGAAATATTTGTCTCTTTAACTCTTACAACTCCACCAACCCACCACCAATTAACTTGTTCTCTTTCTTTTTTAATTGATAATTCCTCAGTACAAAAGAAACTTATTGATGGTTTAATTATTTTTCTACTGTTTAATGTTTCTTATTTTGAAAGCAAATATTCTCAGAATCTGTCTGCCAGTGGGAGACCATTATCCTGGGACAACATTTTATCCACTGAAATCTTCTCTTAATTGCATTGACTCTTACTGTGTGTTTGATTTCACCAACTACTACCTACCAATGTAAATATTTTTTTGTTTTCTGCACCATTTGGTGACAATGTGTTTCCAACAATACACATTTTCTACTCTTGTATATGATCACTGTTCTTTATAATGGAGTAATTTTTAGTGCTACCAGTGCCCCATGAGGCAAGACCACAAGGCACTGAGCCAAGTAGATTATTGGAACAAGCAGGCCAACTTTCTGTGATTTTGCCAGCATCGGGCTGATTTATAGTACTGTCAGATTTGGTTTATAACATTTCATTTGACAAAGATCATCCCTTCAGTCTGCATGCTTTGCTTCTGATTTAACAATTGTAGGTTAATATCTGACTGTGGGAGCTCGTGTATTTTGGTTTTTTGTTTTGTTTGGTTTTGTTTTTTTTGAAATGGTGCAGTCCTCTAACATCAGGCTGCAGAGATAAAATGGCCAGAAGGCTACTTCAAGCAGCCCTTGGAGGATCTTCAAATGATCTTCTCAGGCTAGTGTAGTAACATTGTGGTAACACAAGACCACTCTCAAAGCCAGCAACTGGACTAGCTGAGACTATAGCAATAAAAAAAAGGATTCCTCCATCACCCCTGTTCAGTAGTGACCAAGGGCTCCGGATGGGACCCACAGCAGCCCGGTTTGGAATACATGAATTCACAGCGTATTCCAACAACAGCCATGAGGAGACCAACACCAAACTTATTACAATGAAGGGGTTTGTGTGTGTGTGCATCTGTTGCTTGCCACTTCCTGAATTGTGCTCTATACACTGTCACCACATGTAAAGACTTACCCTGGGACATCTGAAATTTACTAACTAAATGCATAATACAGTAAAGGCTACTAAATAGTCATAGAATCTGGTGATCAGTAGAATTAAAACATAGTGATAAGAGTTCCAACTTGCCTGAAAAAGAAACTAACTCCAATGACTTCAGGCTGAGGCCAGACTGGTCCGTGCTTCTTAAAGCAGAATCCTGAAAAAGATGGAAAACACGTAGTAGTTTTCCACTTTCCTGAAAGCACATGGGGAAATGTTTACAAAGTCTGCAATTAGAAAAGAGGGCATGGGTCAAGGTGCTGTGTTGGCCATAAGGTTAAACCACCATTCATATTTTGAAAATATGTTGACAAGGAGAGCAATGGAAGCATGCAGGTACAAACAGCATGCACCTCATTAATGTGTCAGAACATCCTTGTCATCTTATTTTGAGTCTGAGTTTTGAACAATTCTCAGTGTGTTTTCGGGTAATTTTTGACTCTCTGGTGCCTCTTATTACTGATGGAAACTGCAGAGTTAAAAGCTATTTGGAAAATCTAATTTAAATTCTTTAAAAAATCAAAAAATATAAAGGCAGTGATCATTTCAGATTCTGAACAGAAGGTCCTTAAAGTGTCACTATGGGTGGTTCTGGAGGAGAATTCCCATTACTGGTCATTTCTATTAGCATTAAATTAATCAGATATGAACAATGAACTCCAGCTTGTTCCATCTCCCTTTCTTTGGCTGCATTCTCATGTATCTGAGAAAAATTGTCTTTCCCACCTCCTCTGGAGAGAGCTAACGAGTTCCCTGCCAAGGTGAACCAGAGTGTCTCGGTCAGTATCTCAGACAGTCTCCCAGGAGTCACAGCAGAATGAAACAGTCATTCTCTTGCAAGAGCAATTAACATGAAAAGTTGCACTAAAACCTTTGTTTTAAGTCATTAAGATTGTTGAGAGAGAAGTAAAATTAGAAAAGTGTTGTAGGTAACACCATATTTAATCTCCTGGGTTTTATTTCTACATTGATCTCAAGTTTCCCTGCATTTTAAGATGATCAGTAAAAGTATCAATCTTGGTTTTCTCTGAGGTTTTCAATATCTTCTCCAGATATAAAAATAATGAAAATTAAAGCATTCTGACATTTAAAGCGGAAAACTCTGAAAGGATCTGTTAATCAAAATCAAAATTACTCAGTTACTGCCTGAATATTTTCCATAAACATCAACTTTTTTCTCAAATTATCTTGAAGCCAATTCTGAGCATAAACCACTGAAATTGTACAAGGAATGTTTTGCTGCAAATCTTCCGAACTATTTATGACTAAATCAGATCAATGGCAACATATTCCTTTCAGGACAGCCTCCAGTATCTCCTACATGTCTTTAAAGCTTTCTTGAATCTCCAGGAATGGATTGAGATTACACTTATGCATTTATTTGCATTTATCCCTTCCAGCATAGAGGCAAACACAATAATGTGGATAAGTTATTAATTTTTACCCAACTGAGAAAAATGAAAAGCCTGAACATAGTAAATTCACAACCAGATACCATAATATTTCAAGATGGACTTGTGCAATGACAGTTTTCATTCTCTGTCCAGGCATAAAGGTTTCTCTGTTTGCTTAGTTCAGCTTTACAATGGCAGGAGATACCTTACTCTCCCATTCCATCCAACATAATTAGAAGATCATGCAATGAGCATGACGTTAGTACATCACTAGTTTCCCTCACTATGTCCTACTACCCTGCTGCAATAGAGTACCTTTTCAGGCTCCATTCCAAAAATAACACTTTTCAGTCTTCCCCATTGAAAGAAGACTCAGGTGTGAAATATTCATTGAAGACACATAGCTGCAGACTATGGATAAGGGCACATCCCTAACAAAGGAGGAGCAGTTTGACTGAGACAACCTGCCCCATGGAGCCTCCTGAGAAGAGGGAGCCTCCCCAAACCCACACACAATAGGAGTGCCCATTCTGATGCACTAGCTTTTTTAAGCTACTGAGTCTGCTAGTAAATGAAATTTTGAAACCATAAGCAGTGCTTTGGTTTAAGGGAAGAATGCATAGGAAGCTACTGGTAGTCTGTCAGCTGCACTCGATTACACTCCATCAGCCACTCTGTCGCTCTCTCAGTTTTCTCTTTGATCGACTGTCAAAGAAGACTTACTGTATTAGAAGACAGTTCCCATGCATGTTAAGTCTTGCAGAGGAAACTGTGTAGCAAATCTTTCTGAACTAACACTAGGCACTAACAATTTCTTGAAACACTAAGATTCTTTTTTAAAATCAAAATTATCTTATTTTTACATTATATAGTGTAATGTTGAGATCCCACTATTGGCTTGGATGTGGTTTTTTGATGTATTGAACTCATCCTTTCCAAAGTAGAGGATG
The DNA here is from genome assembly GCA_013396735.1 of Grallaria varia. Taxonomy (NCBI): domain Eukaryota; kingdom Metazoa; phylum Chordata; class Aves; order Passeriformes; family Formicariidae; genus Grallaria; species Grallaria varia. The sequence goes on along the minus strand of VWZG01004110.1, from coordinate 149,054 downwards.
ACAGCTTATCTTCACACACTTACAGACTAATGACAGGCACTCAGAGAGAAGCATCTGCCAATACTGACAATACTGAGTTCTCTCTCATACCTAAAATTCCTGCTTATAACAGTCTTTGTCCTTATCTTGACAGTATTGTACGAGCTTTTCCATTCCAAGAATCAGACTTTTTGTTTTCTCTCTGTTTGCCCACTCATGTTGTGCAAGTAATATCTCTTGTATTTCTGTCATAACAAAAATTCACATCATTCACATAAGTAATATGTAAGTTAAAACTGGTAAACTCTATGTTTAAAATATGGTCTTTTGGAAAAGATTTTCTAGGCTGGTCTTACTGGCTCAGATTTCATCTGGTGAGGGGAAAGTAAACCTCACAGTTCACCATTATAAAGATTAAGTAGTGAACATGGCTTTTCTTGGCAGAGGCAGGAGTGGCAGGTGGGGGAGCAGCAATATTTGTGTTCTATACATTGAAAAAGACGTGAATCAGTTAATACGTAAATGACTATCATAGCTGCCTCCAAAGATTAATCAGTTGAATGGTAGGAGTACCTGGCCTTACAGCATGAAAGCCAAAATTTAACAGAAGTGTGAAATAGTATTTATCTTTCTTGTACAAGTAACCCTGAACACTATTTCCCCACCTTCATGTATAAAAATCAAAAAGGAGAGTCTTCTGTCAGTCCACATTTGTTTAGCTGAGTGGCTATGTACAGAGCATGATATAATATATTAATTATTTCACTTTTCATTTGCCCAATTTTCTTACAGCACCTGAGTTACATCATTTCCTTGAGACCTCATTACAATGCGTTGTGTACACTCTTGTATTAAAAAGACTCTTCTGATCAATAAGCAAACTAATTAACTTTAACTTTTTAAAGAAATATAAGCTTTAAGTGTATTGCATTTTTAAAACCAAGAAGCTTGTTGTGCATTTCACTCTGATTCTATATAACTGAAGAGTCCTAAAAGGAGTTCTTTTGGAAAAAAAAATAATTCTTTCATTTGTGTAGGTTTATTAATTAACCTGCACAAATACAGTATGGAGAAACTGAACCCCAGAACAGTATAATTAATTGATTAGACAAAAATCTATTTATATCTGTTCAGTTTTCTAATATCTTATACAAGTTCTCTAAGTGTGTGGCACTATCACACTTTCTTCCTATTTTTGGTCAATGTAAGCGCATCATATGTATTAGCCTTTAAGCCACAGGGCAAGCCAATACTTAGGAAACAACCAAACCCACATGAATAGAAGCAGTCTAAATTTCTACCTACATAGAAAGGTTATCATAATAATTGAAAGATGTCTAACATGGCCTGATGTCAGCAGCATTCAGTGAGAATGCAGGAGAGAGACTCATGCATTTCAAGTGAAAGTGGGGAATATCATGTGAAGTAAAATGGTGAACCATTAAAACAGAAAGAGTACCAACACATCGACTAGCTGACTTGGCACCCCATGCAAAGATATGTTATCTATCATTCATGAAACTTGGTTTGTGGTGAAAATACAATAAAACACAGAACAAGAAGCACCTGGCAGGAGAATTTGCAGGCCCTAGGCTTTTTTTGAACAGAATCCTAGAGTGGCAGGGTATTGTCCTTCTTTAATGATTACAGGACTGGATTGCTTATGGTCATGTCTCCCATAAGGAAAAATATAAGTTTTTTTGTATAGGACATATATCAAAAATCCATCTTCCTGAAATTAAGCCTTAGATAAATATCCAAATGCGCCCTTTCTTTTCTGTCTCACTCACTGATTAAGAATCTGAGATCTCCATGGGGAATTCTGAGGTTGTTTTTTAATGGCAGAGAAGTATGTCAGGGGCAAATGGGCTTAAAGAACAATACAAGGGAAAAAAAAAAAGAGTGGCAACACTGAAGAATCTATTCAGATGAGATTGATAGGTTTAACAGAAATAAATGAAAGAATGGAATGTTAGAAGTTCAATAAAACCTAGAAAGATTAAAGGAGAAGTAATTAAAAATATAGCAAAAAGCATAAATTCAATTAAAAAGTTAATGTTGATGTAAAATGTACATAGATTTATATTAGAGTTTTAAATCATTATTAAACCCCCAAGGAAGTACAAATACCAGAATTGTCCAAAGCCAAGCATCAATTTTTATTGTCTTCAAGTCAAGCCTGTATTTTTCTTTATGCAGTGGAGAATAGAGAATATAAAATCTAAACATAAGAGATACAAATATCAGGTGAAGTAGCAGTGAAACTGTATTTCCATAACATAACCAATAATAACAATAACAGCCAAGTGACTTTGATTACTGTGCCTTTTATTGTTGAGTAAGCTGTCTTGCTTTGTAACAAACGGCATGTTTTCCATTACTGTACAGTAAAGTTTTATATTAACAGAGAATATTATAATTTGAAATGGGAAGTTGCTTGACCAGAAAAGCAGACTAATGTAGAAGAAGAAATCATGTTCTTGTTTTTCTTGTGTAACAGCCATCTTGACACAACCGTGGTCCATCAACCAGTACGGAGAAATGGGTTTGTAGGAAACCCAAAGGAGCACTCACACCCTCTAGAAGGAAGGTGATTTAGGTGTGTAATTCAGGAGCAGTTTTCCAAAGTGAAGGCCAAATTACTAGAGGTGATTAGGCATCTAGAGATGATAGATACTGGTCATCTATTTCAAATATAAAGAACAGCTTTCAAACAAGGAGATTACTGCAGAATTTAAGACCATTTTACATGCAGCAACTTACCTAAGTCTTTAATAACAGGTCTTCAGTTTTTTGTTTGACATCATCTTATCCATCAGTTTGCACCTAGAATGACTTTATTAGTGTTGAATCATCACCTGTAGCAACAATCTCTGGTTTTGAATATTGATGCTTTTGTAATTGTCCATGGAATGCAAATGCTCATACATTACCAAAAGGTTTTTCATATTAGATGATCTAATTTTTTCCTTCTTTCATATCAGTTTTTTTGTTCTGTCTACAGTGAATAAAGAGAATAATTGATCCCTGATATTTTAACAGGAAAGGTGAAAGTGCTTTTGCATCATATGCCAGTTTAATTGATCTGGACTAGGACCTTCATACATTTTGCATAGCATCAGCAGTTGTGAATGGTAATAAACTGAGTGAATCTGGAGTGTGAGGTTTTCTACATTCCCAACTCTTATTTAATTCTGTAGTAGTCTCACATAACTGTGCAGGGGTAAAAAAATGGTCCTGTTAAACTATGGGGATCTGCCAGATACATTGTGGACATCCAAAACATTTTAGTTGAAAGTACTACACTGTGAAAAATTTGACGCAGTTATTTGGAAGATTTAAACAAAAGGCTTAACTCTTTATTGTGAAAGACTCCATATAACCATTTTTTCCTGTGCAAAATGGTTCTAAGTGCCACAAAACCAGAACAACAGTATTTACTCCCACTTTATATATAAAAATACAAAGGCGCTTGGTGCTTATTCATGAAGAGAAAGCATAAGGACTAAGGCATGGAGAATATTTAGAAAGATTGCTTTAGTTGAAACACACACAGGTAGTACAAAGCCAGGGTTAGGGGAAAAGTGAAAATGTTAGTATTGATGAATCTTGAAAACTGAAAAAGAATAAAAGTCTTTTACTATAAAAAATATCCATTAAATTATTTAAGTGAAATACATTATTTTCTTACAGCATGTCTGAGGAATAGGACAAAGGAAGTTGCCTCTTTTTGTAACGTTATCCATGAGGATAGTAGTGATAATTAATAAATACATTTAGTTTGGTCTTTGACTTAAAATTCCCTAAAATCCTCTGACTCAATGAAAGTTTATGTGGGTCTCATAATTCAGTGTCTGAAAGTTTCACATCTATCACTGTATTTGTCCTGACAGTGCCTGTGGAAGGAAGTATTACTTTTCCCACTTCACAAATGCAGGGATTGAGAGGAACTATCAGTAGTATTTCATGTAATAGGTACCCACATATGTTTCAGAAAAGAACAAATTATAGAAAACCTTCTGAAAATGTTTACTTCTAAATCAAGCCTTGAGTCAGTAAAGGAAATATTAATCAAGTGTTTACAGAAAGAGAAAATAAGATCTGTGTTTTGTTACAAGGGTTTCAGAGGCTGTGGCTTTGTCTATACGACTGTAATTAACTAAATGGGCCAGGAAACGTTCTCTGGCCACGAGGGCAATATGTACGAGCTCTTGCCTTCAGAAGAGCATCTTGCATCCATACAGCCTTTTGTCCTGTGCTGTCCAATGGAGTATGATGAAAATCATGCAGAGAGGTGTTGCTTGGCAGAGACCATGGCAAGGATATGGTCGCATTTCAGCAATATGAATAGTCACCTACCCAGTGTTTGAACCCGTAGCCTATCTCTCCTTAGCTTTCTTGTACAGACCTGGTCTGCATTTTGAAAATACTGACTTAGTTTGAGTGCATGCGGTGAGGCCTTCAAACTGTAATCAAGTTGATATATCTAGCAAAGTCACAGGGATTTTAATATGTTCTTCTTAGGAAAAAGAAAACAAAACAAACAAAACCAAAACAAACAAAATAAAACCCCAAACAAAATTACAAACCCCCAAACAAAGTCTAAAATAACAACACTAAAAACAGTACACAGCCCTTGTCAAAGTGTTTTCTAGAATCTGATAAAGTATATTTCTTGTTTGCTTACTTTCATCATCTTATTCTCATAGTGTCTAAACTTAGTCAGATCAAGCTACCGCGTGGCTATTGTTCTTGGTGTACTGACTTTGCTTGTATCCTGCTGTCACTCAAATTTTGGAAAAGATCTCTTCCTGAAGTACCATATGGATTAGACAGTGCTACCTCTTCAAAATCTGGCAATCAGCTGTGTGGAAATCAATTCAGTCCTTCCAATAAAAAAGTAAGTTTGTTAAATGCTGACTTGATTATTACTTCCCTCTTTGACAGAATTTGGCAGGTTTCTGGCAAGTCTAATCTGTTAGTTACTAATTTGCTGAAATTAACTATTAGATGCTGGGATTGTTTCCAACACAAGGTTAATTCAGGTAGACCTGAAAATTTTTCTTTAAAGTGTTTTCTTCTTTTGATGGTGGCTGCTTAATTTAATTAAGCCACTGCCATGTCTGGTTTTGCCTTTGTGATCAGTGCTTAAAAAAATAATCAGTCAAAATCTTGAAGTCAAATGTAGAATGTCGTGCGAGAATTTTGAACCCGAGAATCCCACTGTTAGTTTGTTTTGTTGGGTTTTTTTCAATGTTCAAGCACAAGAGGCAAAAAATTGACTGCTAATGTCTTCTTTTCCACTTCAGGTTATCAGTCAATTTCTGTAAAGACTTTTCACATGACCATAACTCTTGCCAGGTCTTCTTCCAACTACTAGGTGTTTGTCTATGGCATGCTGATTGCAAGAAGCTATGCCCAGCATTGCTGTTGTTATAGAATGACTCTGTAAAAAGACATAGTGTTAGAATGGTTCTTTTATTTTATATTTTTCTGTCACTTTTTAAAATCATGAGTGTGACTCTATAAATGTAAAAATTAAAAATAGTTTGTAAAAGTTTCTCCATTTATTCATCATCAACAGGTATTGTCTTAAATTAGCAACACTGTTCAGAGTAAAGGTTTGTTGAAAAATTCCTGAATTTCCTATTTATTCATGTCATGCTTATGAGTTTCTCAATTCATAATCCCATTCAGAAAGACATCAATTTTTGGGACTTCAGATTTGGATTTATTAATCTGCCATATTTTTTAATATCTCTGCTGTAAATGTACACATTCTAGTCATATATTCAGATATTGAGAACTCTAGATTAAACCGTCTCTAAGCCACAACCAGTTCTGCTTAAGGAGATTGGAAAGACACTGGCAATTAGTCTGAATGATTGTTGTAGGGGTGCTCAGGTGGTGAAGGTCCATGAGCAACACCTACTAGATGTGCAGCTTCCCGACAAGGTCTTTGATGCCGGTGTAAAATGAAACGGATTCTTTAGCAAGGTGGATTCTCCAGGAACCTTTACTAATATCTGACTGTGGTCTCACTTTGGCCACTGACATTCAGTTTAATGCCCAGTGAGCTGCAGACAGCACCCGTCCCTGTCTATGTGTCCTTACAAACGTACAGCTTCCCTGATAGGCTTCAGTTAATTCTTCACAGTTGTGACTTTCTCTTTTCCTCAATATTGCCTGATAAAATCCCTCCTTTGCTGCTAAGATGTAAACTATGTTGCTATTTTTTAAGGTTTCATGAGACCTCACTTTTCCTAGTGTGAGATCTGGGTCTAAATAAAGCTGTGCTGGCAAACTAGTATCTCTGATGTTGTCAGCTATCTTGTCTTTTATTAGTGCCTGCTTTTAATGTTCTGTTTTTTCAGGGTTCAGCAAGACTGAACAGCAGCTAAAAGCTGTTTCTATTTTTCTGCCCTCTGTTACTCCTGGAACCTTCTAATAAATTTGGCAGTATCAATTCTAACATTCTTTCTGCCTATCCTATTAACATGAAAAATCCCTTGTATTTTGTTGTATCCTTTTCTTCCACTGACTCTCCGTGAAGGGACGTAGAGGGTGTTCAGCAATGTCACCAGCGTCACAGATATTGCCTGATATTGCCAACTATGCTGCAAGACCCTGATGCTGCTGAAGTCTTTAAACAGAGCAAGGCTCTTACCGTGGCCTTTATCACACAAGCATTTTTAATCATTACTGAAGAGAGATGGAGCCTAGTTTCCTTCAGAAGTTTCATTATTCCCTGTTAATTCACCCGTGCAGCAATGTTACAAAGTTTTATTCCTCCTTTAGGCAGCGTGATTCTTTCCACTTCTTGTGCCACTGTGAGTGGCCACGTATAACAAAGATGCCTAATATTTGAGCTGCAGCTGTAAAAGTTTTCAAATGGGAACATTCTTTCTACTTATTGTCCTCATTCTTCTGCAGTTTGGAGTCTTCTCCTGTGAAAAACTGCACAGACCACTGCCCAGACTGTTGCTTCATCTGCCCATATAAATGCACAGCTTATTTCTAGTGGTCAAACTGATGTTTTCCAACACCAGAAATAACGGTGTAAAAAAATGTGTTGCCCAGACAGTATGGGCAAAAGCTGTGGATCGGGGTGAGCTCTGTACCCAAACCCATCTGTAGGGAATTCTAGCCCAAGCCCAGCCTTGCAAACCTCCCTTCACCGACCTTCAACCCCACGGGCAAAGAGGATGAAATGTCTGTCAGTATGATGTTTTTAAAATTTCCTGTGGTGAACAACTCCCTTGCCACTACAAGAAGGCACACAGAGAGCAAAGATCTGGCCCTTCCAGTTTCTCTAGGAAGGTTATTTCATTAAAATTTATCGCCCTGTTTTGGCAGACATAATTCCATTAATTTTAGCAGCTTTGCTAACACAACAAAGAAAGTGTCTCAGTTCCCTTGCCCTGGAAGAAGTGATGTATAAGTGTGCATGTCATATCAATTTCAAAACGGGCTAGAAAATGGAATTACAACAAGGTGAACCAGTCCAATGGCTGGGATAAACTAAACAAGTGCAAGGCTCACTTGGTGATGTTTAGTTGGGTTAAGCCACAAAAGGAACAGGAAGCACTGCAGCTACTGGTCTCAGCGGTGCATTTTTATTACAGGCATATATCTCCCTACTCCTTTCTATTTTTGTCAAAATTGTTTTTCTAATGATGTCTATTTCAGTGACTGAAGTATTCCTGTCTTATAAAATTGCTTATTTTACAAATTAAGCAAAAAGAAATGCGTTTTTTAAAGTAGAATTCTAGGAAATGTGTCTATCATATACAAGAAAGACCGGACAATGATTCTTGTATTAAAATTGAATGAGAAGCCAAATATTTCTGTTAACAGAAAGTTCATCTCAAATTAATGTTCTGATCATCAATTTGTTCTTTTGCTTGAAAACTCCCACCAAAACCCTAAACCTTCAAATAGCTTTTGCTGGCTACAAATATGTAGTAAGACTATGAGAGATATATATTACCAAACAGCAATTTCAAGAATGCTACTTATTTTTTCAACTCACAAAAATAAACCAAAACCCCAAAATATAAGCATATAAACAAAATAATTTTGAAACAAGAACACAGCAACTTTGTTCCTAAAAAATACTCCAGTGATTATGAAGGGACAGAAGAGTGATTTTACAATTTTCTTTTTCATCTAAAAGAAGAGAATTTATAGAATTGCCAGGAAACTTCTATAAAACCAAACAGCTATAAAGAGCCAAATTTCTTGGCCTGGATTCCAGGAGCTATGTTACTAGATTTTGAATCAAGTAATTAAACTCAAATTTGCAGATAGCCACAGAATCAAAATAACCAGGGCGATCCTTCATGAACTTGGTACTTTGCCTTTGATGACTCTGGGTATCTTGCTGAGGCTGTCTAGTTCAGTCAGGTAGAGTACCAGAAATCAAAAGGACAATATCAACAATGTGCAATGCTATTTTTACAGTGTCTGAATTGATCTCTATGGCAACATTTTTTAGCCTATTTAGATTTTTAAAAAAAATCTCTTTCTCCCTCTTCCCCTTCTTGCATTTTTCTGTTGAGTGACAGGTATTGATAGAAAGATAAAACACAATGTCCACATACAAACACCTGTTGAGTTTGGAAGAGCAGGTGGTTGTTTGCTTTATATCTGAACTTTCCCTTAAACAGATATTTCAATGGCATCCCACTAAACTTATTTCCTTTCATTTGAGAAAAATCTACTAGGAAAAAAAGAAAGATACATTCAGCCTGCAATTCAATTACTCAAAATACGCATAGATATGTAATTTTTCTAGTTTCTTCAAGTCTGTGTTTGATGAGAGTGGTGTGTGTGTGTGTGTGTGTGTGTCACCATCACTGTTTTATAGTTTTGGGAGACAAATACAGACAGGAAAATAATTGTTCAAGGTCAGCCAACCAACTAGTGGTTTCATTGACTGTGCAAGCAGATTTACACATTTTCAGTAGCTTAACAAGTGGTTCCTGATATTACGCTTTATACCTAAGCTCTCCTTATTTGGCAGACATTTCTGGCTCACTGTATCCTTGTCTCTCTCTTCTACTTGTTGTATGAAAAATACTCACAAACAAGCAGGAAATAGGACTATACACTGAGAACTGCTAAAATGACTGCCTCAAAAGGCCATTACATTCACAGACTAAAAGAAATCTCTATGAAAGTACAGGAAATTTGTTTTTGTAAAATCACATTCAGCTATAATAAATCAAAGTATTTAATGCAAGAACAGTAGGTCTGAAACTTTTGTCCTTTATTGGAGGAAAAAAGCTAAAATTGAAAAGTGATGGCTATAATGAAGTGGGGATGATATTCCTGACGGTATGGAAGTGAAAGCAGCTGTTGCTGGTGTGGGCTACATGCCTAGAAGAGTTTTATTGAGGATCTGGACCTTTGCGTAAACAGACAGTAGAGGAGTGCCTGTTCTTCACAGCTATGTAGATGAAAGGGATTTTCTTCACACTAGAATTCTTATCCCTCATGAAGTGACCTGATTTTTAAAATTATCTGGTATAATTTTGCTACCTGCCAGCTTTAGAATATAAGAACAGCTCAGCTCAGTGATCTGCCTTATTCACTGTGCTTTCTACATTAATGAGACCTACAAGAAAGACTACAGAAACAGGGAGTGAATGATCCTATGTCTGATATGCCTTCATGGCTTTTTGCAGTCAACAATTTAAAGATTTTCTGAGCCAGGGCTCCATCCAAAGCATCCATCAGTCAGGCTATTCTCTAATCCCCTTTAAACTCATTTATCTCTTTGGTTATCTTCAAATTCTAAAGCATTGAGTTCCACAGTTCAATTTTTGTGGTGTGTCAATGACATAAAAATAAAATAATACATTGAGCATTCTAGTTCTAACATTTAAAATTTTATTTGAATGCAAATCACATTATTTGTATCCTGAGCAGAGTTGTTTGTCTTTACAGTCGCTCACAATAACTGGAAGTAAATTTTAAAAAGCATCACAGATGAGACTGATTCATGTGTATCCAACACTCAGACAAAATTGCAGATGATCGGCTGCATCCTGTTGGCTGTTATGTTTCGTGCAATAACCAGAGTGCTGTGATACAAGCCAAAGTGTCATCATTTCAACTTCATCAGAATGTGCTTATATTTTTAAGCACCAGCAATTTTCTTACAAGTATTATAAACTCTGCAATTTATTTAATTGGAATTTAGTATTAGATGGTTTGGGATTTAGAATAAGAAACTCTAAGAGGAAGTTTTAAAATGTATGTGGTGATAGTTTATAGAGATCAATTGAGTAATTAAAATGGCTATTCTCACCAGAGAAGTTTTTTTTGAAAAAAACATATTACTGATACCAACCAATCCTTTTGTGCCACATATAGACAGAAAGCTGTCGTACAATGGGCAAAATAAATGTAGAATAAAATAGTAAAAAATATTCTTTAAAATTGTTTTGAATGGCTAAAAATAACAAATTTATTTACAGGAGAGGGGGAAAAAAAAACCCCAAAAAATATCCACTTCATCTGGATGAAGTTAATACAACAGTAGTTCTAAAGTAATTAGCAGCAAGCACTTACCATAAAGGTGTCACAGCGTTACCACCTTCAAGGGCTGAAAATAATTTATCTTCATGCCTAGCATGGATTGAGAAGGTAATATTAATGAAGGAAAGAACTAGGAAATAGCAGCACACTTAAAGCTGACTAGAGCTAAAATCGATGACAAGAGACAGTCAGAAACACATGATTAATTTTTTAAGCAATGATTGATTTGGGTACATAGCATTGCAAAATCAGTCCTTCTTCTGGTATGTGGGGTGAAGATAAATTATCAGTTTTGTAAACTGAGCAATTCTGTTTGCCCTTTGACTAATATAGAAACCAATCCTTTAAGAAATGCATTTGCTCTTTTCCTACGTGACTGTCCCTGATGTACTTATGCCCAAACGTATATTAAATCTCTTGGGGGTAAAGACACTACAGGAATTACACTTCTGTCAAGGCATTGCCCTGAGTGATTATGTTATTGACAATCATGTTTATCAGGTGTTCCAGAGCGCTGGGCTCTGTACCACCACAGAAGAAGAACACCAGGGGCTCCTCTCTCAAGGAGACTGCAGCCCAAGTCAGGCACAGAGCAGATACAGTTGACAACACTGAACTAAAAGCAATAAAGGTGTAATTTTATGTAATTCCATCCTCTCTTTGGTAAAATATATGTTCGTTCATACAGTGATCTCATACACTTTGTTAGGGAATACAAATCACCTTCTTACAAAGGATTAATATACATTCCCTGTGTGTAAGGGGCCACTGTTCTGTTATGGGTGGAGAAGCAGATGAAATAACCCAGATAACTATGGGAATCTCAGGCCATCTTCTCTTACATGATATAAGAATAAAATATGTTTTAAACAAGTGTTCATAATGGGGGATTTCTGCACCTCCTGCTTCCTCTTGTTGCTGCTTAGATGTCCACAGTTCAGAAATTTATAAGTTCATTTTCAAATTGATCATATAGACTTTCTGGTTCCCTCCTTCTCCCTGAAACAGCATACTTTGAGACACTAATTCTTTTACTGCTGTAGGCATCTTTAACAGGAAGCTCTTTAAATTCCTTGGAAAGCATTATCTAAGAGCGTGGATAATGCCCACATGGAGAAAACTATCATGTTGCTAGGCATCAGTTCTCTGTGGTTCATCTTGCTGAAATCTCTGTGCACACTCTCCAGTGTCCCTCCCCAGAATTTTTCCTTCCTCCTTTGGAAACCTCTTTTGTTCGCAGCAGGAAGCTCATGTTCTTAGACTCCCTAGGAGTTAAACAAAAGCTCAACCAGTAGATATGAGGCCTTGCAGAGACCTTCGAGTCCTCATAACACTCCTTACAGTGAGTCTCATTGGAAAAAATGTATTTAGAGCATATAGGAGGAGGAACCTTGTGCTTGCTGATATCTGAGAGGAACCAGTGCTATCCAAACAATAATGATGTCCCAGCTCGTCCTCCAAGTTGTGTTGACAGGAGCTGATTCACCCCAACTTGCATAACAAGTATGGACTAACTCAGCTAAACACCTTCTGTGGATTCATGAGAAGAAACAGAGGGAAGTGGAATACAGGCAAAAAAGCCAGGGCCAATAAAAAGACTGCTGTTCTCCTCAATCAAGAAATCTGGCTCAAAGGAATATGATAGAGAATGTTTTACTAGTTATAACTCCTTCTGCTGCATATGAGTGCTCTACAGGACCATTTCATTCTTTGTTACTTTAAAACACACAGGTTGCCAGTGTTCTTCTTTAGTAACCACACGCACAAATAGTTATAATTATGCTAAAGGAATCATTGTGAAAGTTTCCACACTGCTTTGTCATGAATATTAAATCTTTTATCCTACTAGTTTTAGGTAGCAGATAAAGAGAACTGAATGAATGTAATACCACACAGAATTTCCTCCCTCCTGGAAGACAGTGCAAATGTATAAACAGCATAAGTGGTTTCACCTTTTACAAGAGAAAAATTCTTGACATTTTGTTTTTTTGTGCAAGTGATGAATGGAATCTAATGTCAAAATATTATCTGAGTCAGTACAAGTTGGCTTTTTAACCTATTGTTCTCATTCCCATTCTTAATCAAAGCTTCCATATACAAGTGTGGTCATAACCTCTTCTCTCTGGTTGTAGATACTATTGCTTTTCTCTTTCAACTTCCTTGAATTATCTAATTACCCATCATCCCAGTAGCCATGGTATAAAATGACCAGAAGCTGCCTCCTTTGATCTCCTCAGTGTGCACATTGCTATATGATCTTTCTTCTATGTGAAAATCACTGAGATTTCATTAATATCATTAGAAACACATATTTGCTCAAAGTTTTTCTCTCTTCTATATATAGAGGGACTCTAAATTTTTAACCTTTTTTTTTTTTTAACAATGCTTTGCATTAAATAAAACCCTCTATTCGGAATTTCTTTCCTCCAAATGGAATTTAATCCTGAGGATGAGGCAGCTGCTTTGACATTATGTGTATCTCTGCAGGAAGTGAAGAAAAAAATGGATGGTCTCCAAAACAACCCATGGCTAATGCAATAAAGGCATTAGAAATTAATATCATGACCATAAGAGGAATTAATGTGATTCATGATGCTGTTGTACAATGTTTGCACTGACTGTGCCATACCTGAACTAGGACACTGCCAGTTGCCCAAATTGAAGATTCTGTTCTTTCCCCTCACTCTGCATTCACCCTCATGTACACAGGTTGACAAGATCTGATATAGAGCTGTAAAGCAGTCTCCTCTGTCTTCTGTCTTCTGAAAATGCTGTTTTGCAATGCATAAGATGTCCAAGGGTGACTCTACCTCCACTTGCTTCTCTACTGTGATACTGTTCGCTCCGATTCTAAGGTTCCAGGGAAAGAATACATATTGGGGTAGGGGGGGAGGGAGTGGATAAAAAAACAGGTTTTCAATTAAATGAAACAGTAAAAATTGTTGCATCACATGTGTACACATATGTATCCCATTAACAATTTTAAGATGCATTTGCATTAATTTTTTTAGATGCGCCTCTTTGTGTGTGTGTGTGTGTCTGTCTATACATTATATGAACACTGACTCAAAAGCCTCTGTTCTCCTCTCTTCATAGGCATGTGTGGGGACACACACACACACTCCCTCCATTTGGGTTCATGTACTAGGTTCAGCTGGGATGGAGTTAATTTTCTTCACAAGATCCCGTATGCTGCTGTGGTTTGGGTTTTTTGATAAAAGTGTGTTGCCAACACCCTGATGTTTTACCTGTTGCTGAGCAGGGATTTACACAGCATCAAAACCATTTCTCAGCTGCCCTGGCAGCAAGCAGGCTGGGGATGGACAGGAAGCTGGGAAGGGACACAGCTGGAACAGATGACCCCAAATGACTTATCGCAAATGGGATATAGATGATATAGATGTCCCATACCGTACAACAACATACTCAGCAATACGACTGGTGACAGTCTTTTAAAGTTAGCTGTTGCTTGGAAACTGGCTGGGCAACAGTTTGCTGGTGGGAGGTGGTGAGTGACTGCCTTTGCACCACTTTTTTCCCCTTCGCTTATTAAACTGTCTTTACCTCGACTCACTTTCGCTGTTCTGGTCCTCTTCCCCATCTTGCTGGGGGAGTGATCAAGTGCCTTGGGTGGGTGCTTAGCTGCTGGCTGAGGTCAGCCCACCACATTTTCTCAAGCCCACCACATGTTTTATTGAGTAAGAGAACAAAGTCAAAGTGTTCCACATGCCTCTGTAGGTGGATATGACCCTAAGCATTAGCATGAAGTCATCCATATCCTTGATGCATTAGTCCCTGTCCGGGCATGATTTTGTCCCACACTAGCTAGCATTATCCCAGTCAATGCCCCAAGTTCAGGATAGTTGGAACTGGCGAGGAATCAGTGACAGCAGGCTGTTTGCATGTGGCCACTTTATTTTGGAGTACAAAGAAATTTACTAATATAGACATTTTCTGTGTCATTACAGCTGGCTGCAGGATGAGTGAATGCTTTCTTACCCATTTTGTTAGCAAGTACAAATAGATGTAACCATAGTGCATCTTTTAACATTTGCTTTATCTGTTATTTGTGAAAAATAAACTGAAGTCATGTGGTATGAGAAGACTTTGTATTTCCACAATAATGTAGATACTATCTCCTGTTCCTGGGTTATTTCTGGTTTGGATTTAAATTTCTTTTGCTCAAGAGGGACCATTTCTCACAGTCTCCATACTGCTAATCCTAAAAGACACTGTCCTTGGAGGAAAGCTGGGCATGCTTGAAACTAAGGGTGCTCTTTGGGGCAAAAATCATCCTTTCCCTGTTATCATTTTTTATATAAGAACTGTTAATGCCTATGTATACAACTATGAATAAAAAATACGCATAAAGAGAATAAAGGTGGGTGACAAATGGCACTGTTGTAATAGTGTTACAAAACTACCACTTCAGTGGTTTCAGTCAGTCATGTAAAGGGGTGCAACTCCTACAGGTATGCAGAGAAGGCATCTTTGCTGACACCAATATCCCAGACAAGAAGATGGACTTCTTTTATATGGCAGATTATAATCATCATTGTCAGACTAAGTGAAAGGCAACAGCAGGGTTTGTTGTTGAATTTTTCATTCTAGTCATCATTTTGATTGCTGAGGAAACTCCCTAAAATTACTGCAATTTTACTGTTAGCAAATAAGATCAAAATTTAAAATAGAGCAAACAGATGATCTGATTTAAGAGTAGAGATGCTTAAGTGACAATCACATTTTTCCTAAAAGAAAAACTTCCTTGGCAAGTTTTTACCCATGTAGCACTGGGAGCAAGACAAGGCAATATTTTCTGTCTGCCCAATAAGGACTTGTCCTCGTAATTTTTTTTCATCAGGACGTCAGTTTGCCCTGGCAGCATTTGAGTCTTCCTGTAGGAATTTTAATCCATTTTGCTACCTCCTTATGCTATGCCATCTCTTCAAGGAGACTCCTTCAGTTCCTTGCGTTTGTCAGTGCCTGGAAATCTCCTCCTCTTTTCCTCAGAACTCCATAGGGAGATTTCTCTCAACTGTGCCCTAAACCACTCTTTTCTTTAGCTGCAGTCATTGCTGACTCACGTGTAACACTTGTGCTTAGCTCAGCCACCTCTTCATTACAATCCTGGCTCCTTGCCCCTATCTACTCACACAGCCCCCACTGTGAACTTTTAAGTAAATTAAAGTTAGGAAGGCTCGGGACCTTTGGAACATGGGTTGCTCATCACTCTAATTGACTGTTGGCTCTTGTATTCTTCATTCTTCTCCAAACAGGTATAGCCATATCGCTAATACCAACAAATATTTCTATTTGCAACAAAGAGAGATCGAAAGAGCTGGATATCTTTCTGTAGTGAGCTGAAATGATTATACAGCACATTGTATGTTACAGCCAAACAGCTTTTACTTCACTGTTATTGCAATCGTCTCATTATTATATCTCTTCAAACCTGCCAAGTGTATTTGCCTTCATTTAAGAGAGCACACTGCTCATTCCATATTTTTAGAATTAAAGCAATATGGAATTTTCATAGCCTAAAAACAGTTCCTGAAAAACAGCTGTCCTGAAACGCAAAGTGTAGTAACATCACTGCAGGTTTTTTATTGTTATCTATAATCTATACCTTGGCTTGTATAGTTCCCAAGTAAACAAAAATGTTTCTGACAGTCCAATAGAACCACTCTGAGAGCCAGCATGCATTCTCTTTTTTTCCCTTGTGAGTCACAGCAAGTTACAGAGACTTTTCAGGCCAAACTGAGCCTTCATCAGTATCAATCCAGTCCTTTCTGTTCACACTGAACCTTCAGTTCTGCTTCTGTGTTGCTGTTACCCACAATGATGTACAAGAACATAACTATTTTTTCAGTGGGTTTCAGAGACCAGGTTGATTTTGCTTGCCCATCAATTCAAAACACAAATCGATATTTTATCCACAAACCCCTATTTTAGCCATCTTTAAATAATAAATCTTTTGAAGTTGGTAATGCAAAACCTCACAAAGCTATTTTTATAGAGCAATTTTTCAAGGCAGCATCACCTTCAATTAAATTTTTTAATTGTCATTCCTCAATAGCTCAGTAATGAACAAGTTGTTTTAACAAAGCATGCTGGTGATTTCCACATTTTTACCTAAGCTGAGCTGCTTACACTCAAAAGGGTTGTTTCTAAAAAAAAAATAAATAAAAGCCACACAAAAAATCCCCACAAACAAAAACCACCAAACCCAACCAACTAACTAAAAACAGCAAACACAAAAAAGAAGACAGCTAGGAAAGGGTCTCCTCTGGCACAGTGAAGCATCACTATTACAACACTGTGATAGCAATTTGATACTAATTAGTTCAGAAGGAATTGAATAACTTGTATTTAAATTGATTTTATACTTCTGAGTTTTAAAGAGCTTTTTATTTTCTTTTATATATGCCTGCAAACCTGCTGTTCTGAGCTTCAAAAACTTCAAAACACATTCAAGTGAGGTCACAATTAAAATATTAAGTTATTTTGTTCTGACAGAGTTGACATTTACCTTGCTTAAAGTGTTTAACATCAAAGCCAATACAATAAATTCATGATGTGAAGTAGGCTATATTCATCAAATACTTTGTAAACACTTAAAACACTTACACTAAGAAGCAAGATCGCAAGTCTCTGTTCATGCACCTTTCAGTCCTGGTTCTATAGGTGTAACACTCAGTATAAAGCCCACTAAAATTAATGGGAGTCTTTCCACTGACTTTTGAATTAATTCTCTAAACAAGTAGGGGATCCTATTCCTTCGTTTCCTGCTTTTCCAGAAAATTACACATGCTCACAGCACAAAGGCAGAAAAGGAAGAGACTCCCTTGCCAGGTTTTGTAATCATAGAAATTAAATTGCCTCTGAGTAACCTGTTCTGTGATTCTGCTTGTGCAGAGCTCATTTGCTTGAATATAACCTGGCAATGACAATCCAAACCAGGACGAAGACTAAAATGAGTGTGACTGTAAGGAAACTGTAACTGTCTTCCACCTGGCTTTCAATTTACTGAAGGCATGCTACCACAAAAGCAATTCTGAGTTAAGCGATACAAACCTGTGCTTTGTACTGACAGCCTCCAGAGAATGCCATAAACATGGAATGAATTTTACTGTCTCATATGTTAGCTGTAGCTGAGCGTAATATGAATTATCCATCTGAACTTCTTGCCTCTATTCCACCTAATAAACAAAATGAGCCACAAATATTTCTATAGCCTGAAGGCAAATTAGCACAACACGGCTTCCATCCCTCACAGCCGAGCCCTCCAGGGCAGGAGGACAGTTGTGTGCAAGCTGACCATCACACAGTTCCTGGCCCAGGCTCTCTTTCAGTCTGTGCAGGCGCCTGGGTTGGGAGAACAATTTTTGGCCCAGGTCAAAACTGTGCCAAGGAATTCACTAACAATTTATGCACAAGCAGTGCATAAAGGATACCTTTACTGTTACTAGCATAGATATTCTGCCATATGACAGAGCAAGGAACATTTGCACATGCAGCAAGCAACTTTAAGGAATTCTTTTCCACTCCAAAAACCAGCAGCCTATCCTTTCAGATCCAGTTGATAGAATGATTTTGTACTATGCACATTATAAGGTCTGGAGAAGAATAGTGGCTAGCAGAGGAATTAATTTGAAGCAGTTCTCTATAGACATAACTGAGGGATGCCGAACTACAACTATACGGTATCAGATTTAAATGCAGAAGTTGTTGACATGAGCGATAGAGATGACAGCTATCAAGGGAGAAATTCGAAGTAACTGCAAAGGGCAGAAGCTAAAAAGAAGCTTCCATATACTTTTAGTGGATCAGATATGAACAGCACTTCTATTGCGGGACTCCACACCTGGGAAAAAATGGGAGACATTCTGGCTTATCTTGATCAGCAAGCAACAAAAAAAGATTGTGAATGGTTTGCTCACAGAGAGGTGATTTTCAGAAATCCTCGTGAGGTAAACATTGGTAAGAGAGGAGCAGGAGCTGAATTTGTTAGTAAAGTATCTAGAGAAACTTTAGGTGAAAATAAGAAGACAGATATTTAAAGTGTATATGGAAAGCATAAATGCAGAGAAAACTTACAGTTTTGAAGTGTAAGTTTTCTTTCAGACACACTTACAGTATTGCACTAGGATCACTGGTTATAAGGTCAGATAAAGGGACAGATTCCAGAAGAGAAGAAAAACAAACCTTAAATCAAAATAGCTGAAAAAATTATGCTGCACCCTGTGATTGGCATGTGAAATGGTCCCAAAGTTTAGCAGCTGTTGTAATAATTAGCATATGATTACAAACCCCCTCCCAAAAAAAAAAAAAAATAAAGACAAAAAACCCTCACAAAACAAGAACACAAAACAAATAAACAAAACCAAAAAACATTAAAACTTGATACTGAAAAAATGGAACTGCAGTGCTGTTGATAAAGATGTCCTTTGTGAGAATATAGTTGTAAACTAAGCCAAAGGAACTGCGGAAACAGCTGGGCCATTTACAGCCATCTTTTATGCTGTTTATCAGAAGCTAGAAAAGTATCTTACTTGTTGTGGGCAAAAAAAAAAAATTATTGGGTAGAAGTACAAAAAATTGAGTGTCCTTAGTTATCACTGATTGTCTTTGTGAGGGAGATCGCCTAACTGCTTAAAACCTACTGCGGTTGCACTAAAAAAAATAGGTTGCTTTAAAAGTCCAAGTAGGGGCTACCATTGACATTGCCTTGTACCCCATACAGAATCCTGCAGTATAACTAACTGCACGGAGCTCATCGCACAGATGCTCATGAAGTCAAATGCTAATTATTTTGGGCTATCATGTCAGATATCAGAATGCAGCTTAATGAAGTTAAACCACTTGAGCCTTCAACTGCTAAGGACACTGGAAAAGATTTTTAGAAGGCCCTAAAACTTTTCTATTAATTAAGTAAAGTAAATAAGTTCATAGCTATTGTTTAAAAATTCAGATAACCTTTTTTTAGAACAATTATTTCCACTATATTGCTCTTTTCAATATGAGAATCAGATTTCTTGAGTTCTTTGCTTGAACAAATGGTTTTAGCAGCAGTTGAGTCTGTCAAAAGAAAAGAACATGTTTTTTAAATGGTATCTTCAGAGCTCTATGGTGCCAGTAATATTAATGATCCTGGAAGAGAAACTTGAGAGACTACAGCTATAATTTCTCAGGCATTTAAGATCTTAACAGTTTCAAATATGTTTGCAACTGAAGAGACAGTCTCCCTTGCCATATTTTTTTCTCATTGAAAACATGTCCCTCTTCCAGAAAAACACTCCTGAGAAGAAAGTTCTTACTTCTTTGTTCCATGGTCTTTGATTTCCATCTATTTTATCATGGCAGTTTACTCTATAAATCAGTATTTAATCTAGCATTCAATATTATCTGACCAATGTACTGTATCCCTGTATGCTGGCAATGTCTGCTCTTCCTGAAGCAAAGGTACTGCACTGTGCAAATCAATTTGAAAATAAGAAATTTTTAAAAATAAAATTAAGAATAATAATCAGCGTTTTCTTTTATGAATGTATATTTTTGAATGAGAGAAGGGAAAGGTAAACTGTTTTATAGCTGCAAACTTGAGAGCCACAAAAAGTAAAAAAAAATACCAATTTTATAATAGAATTATTTTTCGGCTCTTTACTATGTCCTTTGCATTCTCTTTGTTTTGTTTGATGTTTGTGTCATTTATTCTTTAAGTGTTCTTTGTGAATTCAGTGCATGGTCAGAACATCATAAGAATAGCAGTAGCACCCATTTCATTTATCTCCCTAGGGTTATCCTCTCAGAGATAACTCAAGGGCAAAATTTTCTCAATCTTCAAGTAAATTTATTATTTAAATTATTTTCTACTATTTCTCATTTCTATTTGGTTAGATAATCTGGCTGAGTGGAATTTAGCCCTGTTCATTTTGCTATCATCAATGCAGATTTCAATTTTCATGGTCATTTTCCAATGGCATCAATTCTTATACTGTTTATCAGAACCCAGAGACAGGCAACAAGTTTGTTGAAGGAAGTGCAAGACAAATCAGGTGTCCTTACTTAACTCACTTTGTCTTTGTGTGGAAGATCTATTCCCACTGCAATTAAAATGAAAAATGAGTAAAACCAAAACAAAAACAAAAACTAAACCCCCACTTT
>VWZG01004110.1:88725-128321 GCA_013396735.1 Grallaria varia | reverse complement strand
TTCTATTAAAAATGAAAAAAACAAACAAACAACAACAAAAAAAAAAAAAAAAAAAAAAAAAAAAAAAAAAAACACAACAGCCAGATGCTCAAAAAATATTTAGAAATCCTTATTTTGATGTTATATTTATGACCTACTTTTGTAGGTCATAAAAACTGATGAATTCTCTGTCTTATTCATCATTATTACATTAAAAATATTAATCACTAGAATCAGTAGCTTTGAATTTAAACTGTTTTTTACATTTCCCAGCTGTGCTTCAGTACACTCATTTGAAGTGGGCGTCTCACAAGTGTAAGAGAAGTAAATAATTTGATACCTGCTGTGTGTTCTTGCTTTCAATAATATATTGTTTATTAAAAAGGGATGGATGGTCTTATTTAGCTATTCCAGGTAGCTAAACACCTGAGACAATTAAAGTTCATGAAACTAGGCATTCTGAGGACGGAAAAACTCGCTTCCCCCACTCATAATTATAATTAAGTATGAGGAGCTGAGAGCAACAGCAATGGGAGAAAGAGGAGGTTGGATTAGCAGTTGACTTAATTTCGGAGTCTTGAAGAAGTAATAAATTAAGCTGTTACAAGTGGCTTTTTTGGGTTTTTTTTGCAAGTTGATGGGTGCCCAGCACAGGTAGTTATTTCAGTGAGTTTTAATAAAGTAGAATTAGAACTGAATAAGACACATCTCCTCCTGAAGGAATGGGGAAGACGTGTACATATCTCCTGCTGCAGATACGTTGACACACTGCAGCTTCTGTGAGTGATGCTATGGCTTGTGCAGGAAGATGAGAGTAGACGGTGGTCCCTGGACAAGGAAGAAGAGGAGAGGAAGGAGTGACTGGGAGTAGTCCATGACCTGGTGAGAAAGAAAAAAATGCTAATAAACACTCACTAAAATTAGACGTAGTCAATGCCCCATTTAATAACAAGCTTGGATGAAAATGAATTTTTGTTCCTATCTGAAAATCTACTTCCCAGATAGAGCACTTTCTTACACAGAACAGCATTGTTTGCTGGATAATTTGTCAAAGGGGAAGAATAAAGAAGTACACAAAAGCCAGATTTCCAGTGGAGTATTGGACAACCGTGCTGAGCCCATGTCTATGCCTGGGAGGGGGAAGTGTTTTTTTGCCAGGACTGCTTCTCTGGCAGAAGGAGGGAGTCTGAGTTCACTCAAGCTCTGCCAGCACATGAGTCTGTCATCATGATCCAACAGCGGTTGTTAGGTGATGTTTTTTAGGCTGATTTGCATGTTTCTGGTGTGTGATTGAAAGAAATGGCGGCGGCGGCTCCTCCTCCCGCAAGAGGACAAAGGCGCAGGAGAGACCTGGAAGAGGACGAAGACAGCAGTCCTGGCGTGTCCTTCTCGCTCTCTTCGGAAGAGTCGAAAATGGAGCCTGAGGAAGAACGGATCCGTTACAGCCAAAGACTGGGACACCCCCTTGTCGCGGGGGAGAAGCTTGCGTGCCCTTATGAGGCTGTGAGCTGTGCTGGCGGTGGTTGTGCCTCCGGTAGGGTCTCCCATGCTAGTCAGGTCTCAGCTGAAGGGTCAGACAAAGTGTGTCCATGGGCAGGATGGGCTCACCAGCCTCCTGGCAACCATCCTAGGAGAAGGACAACTCTAACTCCAAACCCGGGCAGATGGAGCTCGCTTAGCCCTGTAAGGCCATCCATCTAAGAGAAGGACACTCTAACTAAACCTACATTCTGAGGACTTCGCTGCCACCGTCCAAGCTTGCTAGGCCCTGGCAGATGAACCTTAGGACTAAAGGGTGGGGCCAGTTCCGTGCACGCTGCGCCTCACCTAAAAAATCCACTGCGCAGGCTCAAAGGACTCACCCACACTTTATTGGCCTCTTTAGCCATCAGCGCGCTTGCAGCAAGCGTGGGGAGAGCCCTTCCCAAATCTTTGTTCGCGAAGCCGAGCCATGATGAGGTGTGTGATGCAATGTGATGGAAATACAGTTATATCAGTGATACAGAATTACCATTGTTATTCATTAAAGACCCTTGTCTGCCACTCAGAAAAGATAGATATAATCAGCAGTTATGTATTCCAGCTAGAGCACAGGTCGCTTCTCATAAAACTTGCTTCTGTCTTCTCATTTTGTGCTCAACATGATCATTAGTGTTTTCATCACAGTTCTTCTTCCACAATAGCCATGTCCACATTTGTCTCAGATTATCATCAGCTATCTTTCTTTCAATACATGGGATAAATTATTAATTAAATCCTACAGTCAGTACTAAAGTCAACTGTAAGAGTTAGCAATGTTTTGAACAAGAAGATCAGGATTTTATTTGCATTTGCATTATTTATAAGGGAAATAATGTATTTTTTTCAGGCTAATACTGTGTTTTACCTATGCAGTTCCTCCCTGAGAGATTCTTTACTATTCCTCACAAGTAATTTTGTTGTCAAATTCTTGCTCCAAGTGAACATTACCTTTTGCAAAAACATTGATAGGAAGGCAAATTAAAGTTGCGTAGTAGGAATTCATAACATATGAACAAGCTAGTTAAAGAAAAGACATTTCTGCAATTTCTGTTTTATTTATTGTGTGTTTCACTGCAGACCTTTCAAGTAAGTTTTTTTTTTTTCCTTTCATACACAGGAAATAGTGCTGCTAGTCAGGCTTTATCTGGATAGATTTTATGAATTCACATACCTTATGTACACCTAAACATAAGAATTAATGGCAAAACCTAGGATGGAATGACTAGTGCATTTTTAGGATCTGTTGCTTTTTTTCCAGTTTACATTCCTTGCATTTTTTTTTAAATTAACAACAGTACTCTTGCATATAATTATATAGAATCCCTTTCCCCCAGATTTCATTAGACCATCTGACCCAGGTGTTTATCACATCTGTAAATTCATAGCAGGAAATCATTAAGTTCTGAATTTTCAAGTGCATAAATTTTTGAAAGAGGTTAATATTAGCTAACGCTTGTATCAGCTGGTATCAGTTATCAGAAAGGTATTTGAGATAACTATTGATGCAAACCATAACAATTGATTTCAGATCAGAAACTGGGAAAATTAACACCATAGAAAATTCAAAACAGAACTTATTTCAATATAATTAATGATATAAAATGAACTAAAAGATGTGCATGCTGTGATATATGGATGTCATATATGCTATATCCTTCCTACCACCCTTGATTCAACAATACATGCCATGTGTCTGTAACTAGAAACGTGTATATTTTCTCCCTAAATAGTTTGTTCAACTGGGATTTTTATAAAAAACTGACTAGCCTTAATAAAAGGCTAAGTATAAGGTAACTATTAGATGTGTATGATGCATAAAGAAATATTTACATTTTTCAACTGCAAATTTTTATCATCAATAACTGGGTGTGTGAACTATTTCACTTTTTTTCCTTGACATAATTTTGAAACTTTAAATTGTGATAAGGATACTTTCAACATTACTGGTGTGGTTTGGGTTCTGAGGTACAATGCAGACTGCATTTTATAGCCTGCTACTGGCATTTTAAGGAACACAGTGGAGGGCAGTTCATCGTTTATGCCAAGAAGCTCATTTATGTAAGCTACAATGTCAGGTTTAATTAAGGGCTATGGTGACAAAAGAAAGCCAACTGCATGTGCTCAAAATACTTTTCAGATTACAAATGACTGATACCTGTAAAAACAATATCCAGGGTTATTGTTAAAGTTGTGGTATTTAAACCTGCCTAAAAAGATCCAATAGGTTAACATGCTATAAGATTTAAACAAAAAAATTTAAAAAATCAAGCAATCTATTACCTAAAATTCAGAGTTATAGTCAGGCTCTTTCTGCATGGAGGGTAAGAAAATATAACTGACAAGAGCATTTTTATCCCCACATTTTCTTTGTTCAGCTCAGTGAGATTTTATAATCAGTAACTTTATAAATGGCTTACCAGAATGGCTTTATGGTGATCCCTGGTCAAAGTAAATGTGTAGAGAAAAATCTGATAACATGACTTATTTTGCATTCTTTGTCCCTGCTCAGAACATTCAGTGTTTGGGAAAACAAGTCAAAACCTCTTCTGCCTAATCCCCATCAACATCTCTCTTTCTTTGTCTCTCTCTTTGTGGCCACCACATTATAAAGGGAGAGTTGATGCTAAGGATGAAGGTCAAGATGATAGAATATGACAACTCTTTGAATTGAAAAGACAAATGAGTGTCCCTAAGTATTCAGCATGAGCTTCTCTTTGCTCCCTGCAGGGCATCTGCACCACAACCACCGCATTTTTACACTTCTTCTTCTTAGCTTCATTCTGTTGGGTTTTGACAGAAGCGTGGCAGTCATACATGGCTGTTACTGGAAAAATTAGGACACGGCTCATAAGGAAACGCTTCCTGTGCCTTGGATGGGGTAAGCCAGTAAAATTAATTCCTAAGAATCATTGGAATGAAACATTTAATGCAGCAACAATGTCAAGAATAAAACAGTTTTTTCAGTAAACCTGGAAAATAGTAGACAGCATGTTACTGAAAGGAAAACTAGGTAAGGAGCCTTTCTAGTTTATCTAAAGCTCAAGCTATGCTGGTGTATATTGTAGCATGCTTTTGTAAATATGTTTTAACGAAATTTTCAACAAAGTAGGGAAATATCAAGAAATCAAACTATAACAACAACAACAAAATTCGCTGAATATTCATGAATCCTCCTTCTACCTCTCTTGAAGACCTGTCAAATGTACCAGTAATTTAAGTGCTTTAAAGTGATACATCGTGGGCAGAATACAGTGTCCTCCTCCCTGCCAATGCTTCAGGAAAACAAACCTTGCAATAGCACTGTGCTTCATTAAATAATTCATTCCATGTAAAATTGGCCATTTTGCATTAGCTTGCCCTGTTACTTTTTGTCCAGGCTAAACAGCAATATTTTACTCAGCATCTGATGATTATTACTGTTTTGTTTTTTTCAGGATTGCCAGCATTAGTGGTTGCAATATCAATAGGCTTTACCAAGACAAAAGGATATGGAACAGCCCACTAGTAAGTCAATCTGAAATGATAAATTATGTTTTTAATTATCAAGATTGTCATACCCATCAGGAACTGCCTAGCGTACTGGAAAGGCTCTACAGGTATCCATTCACACTTGGAACTGCCCTGAGAGTGACTGAGTGATCCACAAAAGAACAAAGAGAAAACAGTATGCCAGTCCTGGGCTGAGCTCAGCAAAGCACCAGACATCCTGGATTCCTTGTGAAGTTTTGAAATAACAAGCTTTTAAGAAACACTGAGGATTAGGTCCACTTAGACACCTAACATTTATATAGATTTACAAAAAAATAACTTTAAATTTTATGGCCAGCCTCTGCCAGCCTTTAAATATGACTGAAACTGTACGGGCAAGAGTCTCTTTGGCACCTGGGTTTCTGCGCACCCAGCACGCACCTCACCTTTACTATCCAGGAGCCAAAGCCCTGCAGACATCTCAAAGCAGTTCTCCCACCCAGCCTCTTTTCTGATCCAGCCCATTTCCTGGACCGGGCTGTACTTGAGAGACAGTGAGGAGGAAATCTGTGTACTTCATTTACAGTCGACTAACGCAGTTCCCATTTAGTCACACAGCTGGTTCCAGTGTGTATTTAGCACCTTGGAAAGTTCACTCCTCAGAGAGGCTGCTCTTCGGTCTTCTGATGAAGAAGGAGCTTGGGCCAAGCCTCCCTTCTGCCAATGGAGTGCTCCAAACACAATTATGTATGTGAGAGTGCATTTCCTTTGGTTGGCCTCTTTGGAGCTCTCCTCACATTGCCTAAGAAATTGGATATGCATCTGAACAGAAAGAGAGGAAATATGACTTCGTAGCCTGTTAATCAGAGATGTGGATGAGTTAGGTCAAGTCCTCACTTCAGTGAATATTTAATTATTCTCCTTAGCATCATCACTGAGTGATATCAGGATTCCCCTCTCCCTTCCCTGTGTATCTCACTATCTTGGCACACGATGGGGGGAGGCTTCAAGCCCTCACTCCAGGACTTGGGGCGGGGAAGGATTCAAACAAAATCTCCTGCCGAGTATGGGCTCTAACTGCCAAACTCTTTAGTTTTAATATGTGACAAAGTGTATCTTCAGTTTTTTAGTGAGGAATGGTTTATGTAATGGAAGTGCTTAACTTGCTCTGAGAGCTAAGTGAAACAATGGTCTTAGTTCTCTTTGGGTTGTTACGTTGAGGACCTTCTCCTCTGACATTTTTTTCTATGTGCTCATCTTGCTGGCTTTTTTATTATTTAGTCCTTGAACCAGTACTGGAGAACCATTTAGGCTGTAAGAATTACACATCACCAAATAACAATGTCCAGACCCCACGGGGGATTTAGTTCTGTCCCTTGTAGGATTTTCTACCAAAATCATTCATGTGTGAGCACTTGCATTAGTTATCGTTGCTTCCTGCTTCCTTCCTAGGCTGAATGCATTTTTAAAAGAGGATATACTGAAATATTCAGACAAAGCAACAAATCATTCATTAAGGGTAACCTGTAAAGTAAAAAACAGCAGGTCTCTGTATATGTAAGAGCTCTTCTCTCAGGATCCAAATTCAGCTGACACAGTACTATGGGAGAAAAGAACGAATGGATGTGTGCACGGGACAAACAGAACCATAATGCAGCTTTCACATCTTATTTGCAAATATATTTTATTGGCGTTTGACTCAGAATTACATAAAAAAAACCAGCAAATGCAAGGAGTGGAGATTCCTCCTCCATCACCAACTGATGTGCTGTCCCACTCCAGAATGCAGCAAAGAATTTTGTCCCATGACAACTGTTGGGTGGTGTCAAAGCAGAGCTCCTGTTCTGCTCTTTCCCCCCTAATTGAAGAACTTGTGTAAGTTTTTTAATTGCTTACACTATATTTGTCCTGTTTGACTGCAATCAATTACACACATGATGCCATCAGAAACACATTCTGTTGCAAACTATTCCTAGTCTGAAATATGCTGGTTTTGAAAACGAAGGTTTCAAATGGAGAATATTAAGCATGAAAATTAAGGAATTGGTTCCAGTCCTGTAGTCCCACACATGAAGAGATTCAGGGAAAGGGAGAAGGCCCAAGGATCTGTGAAGCAGATCTCAGTTTTGTATGGTATATGTTTGATGTGGATGGCTTGAACTGTTCACACTGGAACCAATTCTGTGATCATCAGTTTCAGTCCTAATTATTAGACAGTTGTATTTCTGTACATTTAAAACTACATGTTGAAAGTATTTCATGCAGATACTTGTAGTGATATAGATCCAGAATCTGATGGGGTTTCCTAAACATAATTAAAAAACCCACAGAAACAAGTTTTAGCTATTTCATATTGGCTTAAAAGCTTTTTTCCAGTTGTTTCTATAAGACTAAGAAATATTGTTGCTACCTTTCTTTAGACAATCACAGCTATGTAAGCATCACTACCACCTTATAGTTAATAAACCTGCGTGAACTACTCCTGTTTACATACAGTGAAGATAATTTCTAGGAATTCATTATATCAGCAAAAGTAAATTCTGTTGTAGTCATGCTCTTGCCACACTCTCTTAAGAGAAGGAACCATTCTCTTGAAGAGTATCAAACAACTCACAAAATGTACCGGACATAGAAGTGAGTGTGCAGATACTTCATCACTCAGCAGAATTTTATGACCATGTGACATGATCCCATAAAACCACCAGTGGCTGCTCTTAATATTGATCTATATATATGGCTTTCTGCAATGTGCACATCAGAGAGAAAGAAGACAGAACAGGAGAACAAAATAAAAACAACAATAAACCACTGAAAACAAAGCTATCAGAGCAAAGAAAGAGAAGAGGAGCAGGGGAAAATAGTAAATAGTTGACAACAATTGCTTTGTGGTGTAAGAAGGCACCTGAAAGTCTATCTACAGAATGTCTTCAACAGAAAAAGAATGAGAAAAAATTAATTTCAGAGTCATCAGCTAGGAAATGTTGAACATATTGCAATAATGATATCACACATTAGTGAAAATCCAGATTTTTGAAAATTCAGATTGTGTAAAGAGAACAAGAAAACATCTGCATTTTTTTCCAGCTCTGCCTCTAAGTGAAAATCACTCCTTTGAACAGCCCTTTTACCTGAGGACATGGAAAAGGGAAGGAACAATTCTCCTTTGGTNTCAACTGTTTTTATGAACCGATTCTTCTGTCTCCCAATAAACAAAATTTTAATTTTAATTACGTGTCTTAGTTATGCAGAGTCGTCATGTTCATGAAGTTTAAAAATTCATACTGGTAAGGAAATGCACTATGAATAAATTCTCCCCTCTCAGAAGTCTATGTTCACAGACTCTAATGATAAATAACCTAGCTTTTGGAAAAATAGCAAAAAAAATGGAAGACGTTTTTGAAAGCATTTTTTTTTCACGTTACAAAAATTAATTACGCTTTACTATTGAAGCTGAGTTTTGAGGTAGGATGTAGAATAGCTTGACATGTATTACTTTGTTAACTGTGGCAGATAGGAACTATTTGTATCATTCTGGAATTTAGCACACTGGTGCAGTTGGGTTCATGTGACAGTTTTCACATGCCTTCATTGCAATGGAAAACACTTCTATTCTTTGCAGTGAGAATACCAGCCCTAACAGACCAATAATATTATGATGTGATTGCATTTAATTTACTTAGTAAATTAAATTTGTACAAAAGTACAAAACCATTACTGGAAAATTGAGAAGATATGTATGATTCTGATGTGAATGTTGCTGGATGTGAGATACAAGTAAATTATTCGAATGCATATACTTTTCTTACAGGTAGGTGTGATCATGCATTCAAATAAACATGCAGTTCTTTGAATGTGTAATCACTGGGAAAAATAGCACAGCTGCATTTACTTCAGTGTGTGAAGCTCCTGATCTTTTGCAGATATGAAAAGCTTTACATCATGGTATATCAAATATTTAGAATTTGACTCTGTAAGTGCTTTGTGTTTGGAAGTCTGGTGATTTTCAGTGGAAGCCCTGATGCAGTATGTCAAACTCTGTGAGATCACTAGGTCTCCAGAAAACATAGTTTTCAGATTCTTTAAAATATACATTTAAATTGTTGGCAAAATATTCCAGAGAATACAGTACAATTAGATGATGTATGATTTTTCTGTAATGGGAATATTGTCTTGAAGACATAGTTCTAATAGCAATTATTAAATGACAGAATATGTAGAAACCTGGTTTTTTTCCAAAGTTCTACATTACAGGCAGTTGACCATTCATTGCTTTAAGTATAGAAGTATCAGACATGGTAAGCAGGAAATATTTCTAGATACCTACTTGGCAAGGCCTGTTCGGTTAACTCACCATATACAGTTAAAGGAGATTCAATAAATATTTGCAAGCTTGTTTTCTATTGGGCTCTTAATACATATAAGCCTTTCAGTTCATGTATAATTCACATTAAAGATTTTGAAACATTAACAATCAGTAATGGAAATACCTTTCAGTTCTCTACATCATCATATCTACAAAGAAATTGCTTTTTGAGTGTGCATACGAATCTCACGCATTAGGAGAATCTCATGCTGTAGTAATTATTTATGCTTTCTTGACAATGTGTTATACTTATTTTTAATTTGTATTAGTTCTTCTCTAATGTTCTTTACAGCTGCTGGCTGTCTCTGGAAGGAGGGCTACTTTATGCTTTTGTTGGACCTGCAGCTGCTGTTGTCTTGGTAAACATTAATATAATTTTCAGTATTTTCATATGAAATGAAGAAAAGTGCTATTTCAATTAAAAATCTTAGCTATAGAGTAACATTGCATTTTGCTGTAAATACTGAGATTAGTATTGTTTAACATACCTTCAGTATTTGGAATGCATGGTTCATTTAATTATATCACTTCTTTTTACCAATTAGCTCTCCACGTTTACACAGTAAGCTGTGAAAGAATAATTCACTGATTAGTGGCACAGAAAATTTGTTCCAGGCATCACTGAGTTATTATCAGCAGCATCTACTCAATTGTCACTGCCCTGTGAAATTCAGTGACATTCTGATAGAGTGCTGCTTGGCAGTGTATTGCTGTGCCAGCAAAAGCAACAGAAGGAGTAGAACCAGCCAGCAAGTTCTCCATGGCTGCTGCTTTTGAAGGCAAAGAAAACAGTCATCATAGCTGGGAAATGTTACTTGTTTGTGTATTAATCTTCTGCATCTCTGGAAATGCATTTAGGTATAGGATTCACTTTTGCCTAGTTGTAGACATTATACAATTTAGGTTTCTGCATCTAAGCTAGTTACCCCAGCCATATTTCATTGTCAGTGGAAAAAAATACACACTTTTAGAGCTCAAACCAACAAAAGTATTTCAAGTGTCTACTTCAGGGTAAGATAAATTGCATCCTACCTGTGCCATCAGCTGTCAGTGATCTGCTCTGCAATCTGTATGGATTTTTTCCCAGTAATTTGTTTAGCATTTTTCCCTTACAGATTTTTAATCGAATTCCTCTTTCCTCTCCACCAATTTCATACTGTGATAGCTCTATCAGCACCGGTTATTTCTGATTTTCCCTTGTAAAAGGAAGTCAGTCTTACTAGTCATTAAAGACATAGCTATTTAGCGACATAAATTTTCCTGAAATGGATGTTTACTACTCCCATGGAGTTTGTCTCATCATTGCCTGGAGTCAAGCCAGGATCCTTTTGTACTACTCACAGTCCCTGTCATGGTAGAGGAGCCAAGGATGTTTACAAAAAAGCAGTCATAATTTTCACATGGAACTAACTGTATGTTCCCCGTGTAATTGGCAAGTCTTTGTTCAGAGATGTTTGAAGTTCACAGTAGCAGTTTGCCCTGCCATTAGCTGATAGCTGTGGAAGGAGCTGTTCCATGCAGCCACTTAAGCCTAAGTGTATAAAGCCAAAGAATTATAGAACATTAGCTGGAAAATGTTAATGCTGAAAATAAAGCTGAAAAAGAGTTGGCAGGACAGACTAGTAACAATTAGGTATTTTGGCACAGGTATTTAAAAACCTGTTTGAAAGGAAAAAAAGATTATCCTTTTCTAATAAATAAAAAAAAGGAACATTGATTTAGTAGGTTCAAAAATAGTATTACCTCTTGCAGGGCCATGCAGAGACAGGTTCATAGAGTTCATTTCGATAATACAAATGGATAATAATAGTCATTAAGTTGTCCATTAAATGCCATTAGTATGTCCATTAAGTGCCAAAGTCTGACTGCTGAAACACTTAAAATTTTTTTTTAGGTTAGATCTTCTACCCATGTATGCGATCACAGCACCATTTACTTTAATGGAGCTAAACAGACTTACCCCAGGAATTCATCTGGTTCACAAAATTAGTAAATAGCAGCCAAACAAGGTTCAAAACTGGCATTTTGGTGAATGACAGACTAGTGACATAGACATAGATGAGTGACAAATGTGCAGGAAGATATGGAAAAAACACAGGCTGGTTCTGCATAAGTGGGAACACCCACATTGGACATAAATGTTTAAAAAGGGATATGGTTACAGTCATCGTATGTTCTGGCTCACTCTTCCCTGTGCACACAATTCAAATGCAAAGGTTTTCCTGGAATAGGATGTATCATTGCAATTAAAACTGACAAAATATTAAAGCTATATTACTCAAGCTTCTGGCCAGCAGGCATGTAGAAATACAGAGCTTGACACCTGGGAGAATCCAAGATTCAAAAACAAGCCTGTTGCAGGGTGCATACATGTTACCCATTTGAGAATGTGGCCTTTTGGTGTGGTCAGGGACAGCACTACAGTTTCTGAAGGAAAAGAGGAGGCAGTTTTCAGACCTGTAGGATCCTTTTTCTGAACTAACAAGTTACAATATTTTCTTTCAGGCACTGAAACATCATCTGTTTGTTTTCTATTTGGCAGGTCAACATGGTGATTGGCATTTTGGTATTTAATAAACTTGTTTCCAGAGATGGAATCCTAGATAAAAAACTCAAACACAGAGCAGGGTAAGCAACAATTGGGTTATTTGAAAGCATATTATAATTTTATTGCCAATTTTAAATTACAGATATTCACCAAAAATGCTTCAGATTGTGCTGAGAACTTTAATATCAGTGTAACAGTGTGTCTAACAGATTCCATTAATCTCAAAAGTTTCCATTGCATTATCCTGAGGGAATGCAACTAAACAATCTAAACATAATAAAACACAAGTACAACAGTATTAAGTTAATAAGAATGAGAATAAAACAACCCTGAGCAGAGGTTTCACAAAACAGTTACATGTGTAAAGTTGTTGCAATTAGGAGAAGTGTTTTATGAACTGTGTATACTGAAGGAACTGATTATTTTTGTCTTGCTGTCAAATTTATTGGTTATGATAGAGTATGTTACTCATTTGTGTTAACTGATATAAAATATCACTTAGAGCAATATATCCCTTACTGAGGTCAATGTTATTCTGCCATTTTGACTTTTTTAAGAATTTGCCTTTGTTCTTGCGTCCAAATAGCATCTACATAGGCGTATTTTCTAAATTAGTGTAACAGAATGTCAAGGTAAAAAAACCCATGGTTTCAAAGTTAAAAAAGAAAAAAGTTAAATGTGTGTTATTGATTATCTACCTGCATTTGCATTCAAATTCTGTTTCTTATCATGAGAAGGAAGAATTATAACAGTGGTGGTATCAGAAACTGTTTTTCAGTGGATGGCAATGATTTGGAGTACCACAGCAGCAAACCTAGATTCATTGCATAATGGAGAAAAGTATTTCACAAGTTCATCATCACCTTCTTAATGCTTTTGAAATTACATTTATACTTTGAGTAATTATTTTTTACAGTTACATTTTCTAGTATTGTATTTTGAGCTATGTTGTAGTTTGCTCCACCAATATCTGCATTTCTAACAATGATAAGCAATGGTATCTTCATTTTACTGTGTATTACTGCTATGGATAAATTTATTGCAGCTTCACTTTTAATTATTTTAACATGTAACTAACAGTAGCATTTCTAGTAAGTCCAGTTCATTCGTTAGATTAGTACATTTATGATAAATACTTCATCTGGTATGACTTGTAACTAATATTAATTCAATTAAATATTTCTCTTTTTCAGTTCTCTCACCATGGTTCTGACAAACATTAACCAAAACCTTTGGGTTTATTTCTTCCATTTACCTACTTTTTCATTAGAAAGTATTAATTTCTTAACTTTACTTTTGTCTGCCTTTCTCCATCAACATTTTTAATTCTGTAATAACACTAGTGAAATCTAGAATATTATAAAATTACCAAAATTATTTCAAAAGCAGCAATGACTTAGTAATCACCAATTCAAATTCACATATGCTCTGATTCCAGTGATACAAGGAGCTGGAACAGCCACTGATTTGGCTTTGTACATTTTGTATGGATATCCAAACTTAGATTTAACTGCATTTTTTTCCAGCTAGTCAATTGTAGGCTATAGAAATCTATTTTCCTATACTTTGCTTTCCTGATGAAACAAATAACTTGCTTTCTAGTTGGGCAACTTAATAAAGAAGTGTTTTATTTTAAAATAATTTAATTTTAAAATAAATGGATAAAGAATTAGAGATTATTCTGTCACAAGTAATCCAGTTATTCTGGGAAAACATGTAGATACCCTAATGAGAAACAAACTTAACTTGTGGGATGGTATGAAATGGTGGCTTGGCAACAGCATTCCTTGGTACTACTTAGCAGATGACATCTCGAGTCATTCTTTGGGGTACGGAAACTGGTTCAGCCTTTGACCTCCACTAGAAGGGTGGCCGTCACTCATTTCTCAAGTATCTCTTGCCAGCCATGGTCAGGAAGGCAACTTCATTCTTTCTGGCAAATACTGGGCTTATGTTTGCCAAGAGGTCAGTCAAAAGTTCAACGGTAGGATTTAAAGTAAGTGAATGGGACAAAATAACTAGCTCCATACACTTTTTACCACCTTAATAAACATATGGAGAATAAACACATGGGGAAAATAGTAAATATGTGGATGGATCTCAATCATTTTCCTGGTGAAAGAGGTAGCATATATATGGGCCCAGGCAGAAAATTTATATTTTCATTAGATACATATGAAGTTCTATTATTATTTTTAAGATTAAAAGAGGTTTTATAGGGGTAAAGAGTATAATGCAGTCTGATAATGTTGAAGTATTGCCAGGCAAAGATAGAAAGTAGTTTCCCAATCTTAGTTTATGCTTACCGAAGGAATTTTTCTAGTTAATTTTTTAGTGTATGCCTTTAATTGTTGTAAATGGATGTGGATTCACTGAGTCATTTTCACACCCCACAATCATCTTATAAAAGATCATGGTTCTCACTGTCTTCTTATGGAAGAAACTTCATTTTTATGGGAAGTTTACTGCACTTTTTTATGGAAAGTTTTCATTTGGTTTATCAAAATGGAACACACTGGAGTTTGTTTTTTGGGCAATGTATGTTTTGGGCATTTGTAGTATGTTAAAAGTCTTGTGGATGCTGGGTTTCCCAAAAACAAGCAGTACCATTGGTTGAAATAAGTAGGGGAAAAAATCAAGTATTACCTGTCTTCACTGTGTTGACCACTTTCCAACTGGGAATAGGTAAAGCACCTTTCCTGTTGCATCTCAGTCAGCTATGGTTATTCTTGGTTCTGATAGCAGAAATAGAAGAAATAGCAAAAAACTTTATTTAGTTGACTTGGGAAGTTGAATGCATGCTGTATGGAAAAAAAACCCAACAACTAAAATTCCAAGTTTTGTCCTTTAACTCTTCAGACAGGTGCTGAGGTACAATTGTCCATACAAAATGCTTTGGGCTTAATGCTTGTGTACTGTGTTTTATTAAAATGCAGAACAGGTCACACTTTTTTTTTTAGTACCAACAGATATTTATTTCATCAGATTCCATACATTTCAAGCCCTGTATTCAGACCTTCATATGGCATGAATAAAATCCCTCCAGATATTAGTGGACCATGCAGGTCACTAGTATAAATCTGACTACAGTGCACCCATACTGATTTGATGCTTGAATAAATTTTGCAGTTTTCTTTGCCTATTAATGCTCTGTAATGGTTCATGCTTCACGCTCCTCTTGTAAGTGTCCTATACTCTTTCTCAAGCAAGTTTGGATACAACAGTCTTTTAGCAGGTCTGAATAGAGGGATTTCACTTTGTGTGTCTATCCTAGCACGTGCTTATGTTTACTTCAGTGTACTGAGCAGTACTGGATATTTGGGGCCTTTTTTTAGCTTAAGTGGAAGAAATAGAGTTTGCATGAAATGAAGGCCCATAGCATTAACATTTAAGGCTAACAGTAATGTAAAGTAAAAAGTACAGCTTTGCAACAACATAGAGCATTCATCCTGAATAAATCTACTTACTTTTTCTGCATGACGTCATATTTAAAAGCTAAATTTCAGTAGCAACGTTTTTTGGTGACAATTCAATATTTTGTTCTTTTTGTGGGTGTTCTGTTTGTTTGCAGTCAGATGAGTGAGCCTCATAGCGGTTTGACGCTCAAATGTGCCAAGTGTGGAGTAGTTTCAACAACAGCTTTGTCAGCCACCACCGCCAGTAATGCCATGTTAGTCCTGATCATTTACATCTTCTTGTTACAAATCTTATACAGTGCATGTGAGACAATAGTTTGATGATGCCAACTGTGTTTGCTAACACATTATAGAGTGCTAAGCATGTTTAAATACTTTTTAACTAAAAAAAAAAATAAAAAATTCAACTGTGTTTATTAACTGAATACAGGATATTCTATAGAACATAAAGTATGAATGTTGTATTCTTGTCTGTGATTTTCAAGTTAAATTGATAAAAATACATTCTTAAATATGTTTTATTTTAATAGTGAGCTTTCATTAAGTTTTTGCAATATTACAATGCTGCTTCTCTCTTTTTTACTTTTAATAGGGCATCCCTTTGGAGTTCCTGTGTGGTCTTGCCACTTCTAGCTCTGACTTGGATGTCTGCTGTTCTGGCCATGACAGACAAAAGATCAATATTATTTCAGATACTTTTTGCAGTATTTGATTCATTACAAGGCTTTGTTATTGTCATGGTCCATTGTATTCTCCGAAGGGAGGTGAGGAATGGCTTCCCAGTCTTCTAAAGGGCTATGCTCCTGTTAATCTCTCAACTGCTCCTTAGTGCTATATACAGCTTGCTCTGCAGAAATATATTTCATGGAAAGAGAAAAGTATTTTATGATGAGGTGTACAAGAACAAGTGAAAGACAGAGGGGAAAGATCAGTTAATTCCAAGTGCAGAGTGTCAGTATAAAACTGTGTTCAAGGTGTCTTTTGATCAATCCCAAGTACAGTTTCTTTTCAAGTGTTGGGCTTTCCCAATATAGTGAATACAGGGAAATGTGAACATGAATGCCTTTCTGAAGACCAAAAGCTATAGATTTTTACACTCTCTAAAACAGTTACAAACACAAAATTCTGTCTGCTTATACTATGTAGATGATGTGTTTTGTTGGTGAAGAGCTACCATTTAACTGTTCTACAAACTCAGGTACATACTAAAGTTATGGGGACCAAGGATGAAGACATGAGTGCTTTGAGAACAGTGAGAACAAGCCACTGCCCCGGCCTGCCCTTCACAGCTCAGTGCCACCTGCTGCAGGATTCATCACCACTGAAATCTGATGGCAAAGCTCCTGTACAAGTGCTCATTAATCTAGCTCTGGTGGCAGCTTCTCTAACCTAGCTAACCTGCTAACTAACCCCACTTTTTTACTGCGACGAGTCTGAGAGCAGCTTTATAGGCAGATCTGAAGTAATGGGGCTGTCTATCAAAAATGGGCATGTGGGGCTGGACAGGAGAGTAGTATCCTGGTCTGCTGGCATACCCGTGGGCTAGACATTTATCGGCTTCAGAATATTTACCACACCAGTAAACCAAATTATACTGTCCAGCATGGTTCCCTGTGATTGACAAGAGTTATTTCAAAGCACACAAGGACTTAAAAGAACAGGAAGATGTTTCAAAAAAGGTTTATTGTCAATGCTAATTGAGGAATCTCCCACAGTGGTTTCCCTTTCCACCACTGATACCTGTTAAACACTGAAACTCAGTATATTAATGAAAAATGATTATGAGTAAGATAATTTATTCAAATCTTTCAGTACTGCACCACTTTGCATGAGCTTTATATCTCTATCCTACATAGTATGTATACTTGATTATCTTATCAAAGAATTAAATTTTCAATTTTTTTTAAAAAAATCAATATCTTGCAGAAATTAACGCCCTACACTGTGCTCATTCCTTCCCACTTTAATCATGCTGTTAGAGGGTATGAACATTTGTGTTTCTAAGTTTATCAGCTATTGGAAAGGGCTTACTCCTTTCATACCTTTCCTTTTTCCTTCTTTTCACTTTACATTTTGTTCAAGAGAAAAATATATGCAGAATAAGAGGTAATACTCAAGATAAATGTATTTTATGTGAAACTGTCTTGCGATACCCTAATTTTCTTCAGCATTTTTTCCCCCTATGATTTATATCTGTGAAAGAGAGTATTCTCATCTGTAAATCTGTAAGCCATCATTTCATATATGCTTTTAGTAAAATGGGAAGACACTGCACCTATTTTCAGTAGAAAGAATAGTGGTTTAATACTGGTTTTCCTGTCTATAAAATTTGTGTATCCATTAGGGTGTATTAATTAGCCTAGAAAGTGCATACCACCTCCCACTTACTGTCCTAGAGAACAATTTTTATTTTAAAATATGTCTTCTATTCAAGGTTGCATGTGAAACATTCAAAACCAAAGCAGTATGAACAGCATTGTCTTCCACAGAGTCACAGAATACCTCAGGTTGGAACGGACCTAAAAGGATCATCAAGTCCAACTCTCTGCTCCTCACAAAACTTCCTAAAACTAAACCATATAACTAAGAATGTTATCCAGACACTCCTTGTACTCTGATAGGTTTGGTGCCATGACCACTCCCCAAGGAAGCATGTTCTAGTGACTGACCACCCTCAGGGTGCAAAACCTTTTTCTAATACCCAGTCTGAATTCCCTGTTCTTTCCATTTCCTCATGTTCTAATTCAATTTCCTTGTTTTCTAATTCCATTTCCTTGTGTCCTTTGTAAGGAATCAGTGAGACAGCAAAACAGCCTTTCATTTTGATCAGTCATTGATTTTGTCCAAAAACAGACCAAAATTCATGAGAAATTATAAATGTAACAGAGCACAGCACAGCACAAATCAGATGTTGAAGCCTGCATTGGTGCACTAATGCAGAAGATTATTTAGAAAAAAATTTAACTGTTGATGAAATATGAAAATCAACAGACATCTTCCAACACTGCCCTAAGCCTTGAATCAAAGACAGGTTTCCTACGCTAATGACAGCTCTTTGATGCAAGTGCTTCATTTGCATGCTAATATCAAATGCTGTGGTAATGCTGGACATTTCGTAAGAGCATCTTGTCTGACAATTCTCACAGGTAGGACTGTGGTTATAGAGCTGGAATTAGTCTTTTCTATAAAAAACTCAATTTTCTAATTCATAGGATACCTATGCTGAAACAACTTGTAACTTACTGTTTCTAGTGCAAACACTGTGCAAAAATATCTGATAACAAATAAGTCTATACAAGAATTTAGAATCCTAATTGTTAACATGTAGACAATCAGTAGTTGTGGTTTATTGTATTCACTTTTTTTTAGCAAGTCATTGATAGATAGATAGATAGATAGATAGATAGATAGATAGATTAGATTAGATTAATGCAAAGAATCATTGCTCTGTTTACCTACTTAAAGGATTTGTTCCAGCAAGTCAGTCTTAGCAGTTACTCATCCCAGTTCTAATATTGAAATTCTAGAAGAAAGGGATTTGATAAAACAGCTAAATAATCTATCTACATAGTATTTTTAAAAAATGACCTCATGAGATTTCCCAGTGAAGCCCAAAAAGCACCAAGGTTTGATAAGGAGGAAGATTTTTTTCTTCAGTCATGACAACTTAGACAGATTAAATGTACAGAGACAACTTATTCACTAATCAGAAGGTTATCTCCAGTCAAGATGATGACTGTGGTGGTGGTGGAAGACAAAGAGGCCTAGGCATATCTCTGATTGTCTTTTTTTTGACAGAATACAATGAATCTTCTTTAGTCTTCTGGATTTAAGTTAAAAACTGGGCAAAACACTTGAGGAATTAATTAAGGTAATATTTTTCATACGGGAAAAGAAAACAGAAATTTCTTCAAGAAGAGAAAAGTAAAAATTGATGCACTTGAAACAATTTGTGTTTCAAAAATGTGTGTGGACTGCACTTACTTGGTTCAGTTTGCAGCAGCAAAGACATAACTGTTTACTGCAACAAGTTACTGCGTGGAAGGAGATGTAACGCCTGTAAGTTACTTTTCAGTCTGGCTCTAGAGAGTCTGGCCTTTCTAGCTCCAGAGACCATTAGGTGAGTACAGGCCCAGACAGTGGCCATCGTGCAAAGTGTGCAATGCACTTCCAGTTGAAAGAATAGTCTGTTACTTTTGGTTGTCTGCAAAAGCATTAGCTCTGCCGGTGCCTGTCAGGGAAATCCTGCCAACATACTTGTCACTCTTGATGACAGCTACAAAGCTATCTCAGTTATAGCCTATAGAATTGATCTAATATTTATAGCATGCCAGCACAGGCAAAACAGTAATTCTGACTGTCAGGAAAAAAAAAATGGTGTGGAATATAGCACCATAAAATTCAAACAAAGAGGACAGCTGAGCTTTACTATGCCTTTATATTGTCATTATATTAAAAAAAGATACAGGCTTCTACGATTATATATAAACCCTCCATTTTGCCTCTTAGTTATGTTGATATAAACATAAATGATGGACACATTTGTTACTTTCTCTAACATGCTACATTGAAAGCCTTGTGTGACAGGGACTGCATTAGTAAGCCAGGGACTGAGACATAAAACTAGAAGAGAACTAAGTGATGTGTCGCCTATTTCTGTCCTCCATCATTTCAGTGTCTTTTGGAAAGACATTAAATCTTTCTATACATCTGTTTCCCAACTTCTAAAATAAATATAATACTTCTATAGTATAAGACTTCTTATATTCCATTTGAAAATTTTGGAAGAAAAATGCAAAATAGAGAGGTATTGTTGCTTTTTGTTGCCTTCTTAGCACAGATAACCTAGGACTGGGGTTTTTTTCCTCACCTTGATGTTTAAGCACCTAATTGGGCATTGGAAGATGGTGATGTGTGTGTCACAGAACAGTGAATGATAGTACAGGTTAGCATTGAAACTTCTCCATCTGAGCAAAACAGTTTGCCTGATCTGCTTGAACACAAGATGCTCTAAAGCTGATTTGAATCACACTCAGTAACTCTCATTAATTCTGGTGATGGGAGGAACCCACTTGTATTTTCTTCTTTAGCTGTGCTCTGCAGAGTAAAAAGAGCATTTGGATTAAGTGCGTCGTTGGCATCTAGAGCCCACATTTCTATATTGCAGGAGAAAAATAAAAAGTACATGAGTAGGGCGAGGGTAAGTTATAAACGCTTGGAGCTGGTTACTGTTGCTAAGGAAACCACTTCCCTGGAATCTGCACATTCATCACATCTGTCTCTCCTGCTCTGCCTGGGTCTAAGAAAATCTTGTATCTTGATGTTAAAAGGAAGGGGTGGGGAACAAGATTGTGTTTCAAAGCAAAATGTAAAGACAGCACAGTGTTTACATACTGAAACAACAATTTTGAATAAGCAGTTTGAGAAAATTATGCTGGTATTTAGAAAGTTCAACCATTTTATTTTTGACTTGGGCAAGGACACCTAGGAATTGCAACGTAGGTCAGTGTGATAGATAGGGCTACGTTTAACATTCTCTTAACGTGTTCAAATCATATGCTGTGTAAACCCCAGGATTACATGCACATTTAGGGGGATCCTAAAATCAAGATCCACTGCTTTAATACAGAATGTAGTAAAAGTAGGATGTGAGATTCTTGAGGTCTCTGGAGCTGTCAGAACTAGGAAAGTTCTATGAACACAGTGTCCCAAAAACAAGGAGGCCCACTGCACAGAGTGAGATCAAACAGTATGTTCTGAAGTAACAGTGCTTTGGGATCAAGCATCATAAGCCTTGAGATCAGATTCAGCACAGCTGGGGATGCTTTGGAAGGAGGGAAATTTTATTTTATTTTTTGTCAAATCACTGTGCCAGTGCTTATCCATGTGCATAAAACTCTGAAGTGTGACCCAGCTTCAGCATTGATAAAGTGAGAGAAGACTCGGATTAAATTTGCAGCAACTGGAAGATGCCAAATTAAATTATCATCAAACACATGGAAAATCAAAGCAAGTGTAGTGCCTAAAATCCAAATCTGAGTCTCAATACAACACACTTTAAATTACCACATGTTGTAAATCTTCGTGTTCCCACCTTGCTTCATTCTTCTTTCTGCTCTATATTTGGCCCCCTCCACCTGCAACAGTCACTTATCAAAACTGCAGAGCACTCTTACTCATTTAAAGGGTTAGCACTTTAAAATAATGCTTTCTGATTGCAAAAATAATTTTTCTGCTACATTTTGCCTTTTGTGATAGCTCCTAAACAACTTGCAGTAGAATATAATGGATTCAAAAGGGATGGCTTCTCATCAGGAATAATTAATGAATGATCTTCTTCTGATGTTCACAAAATGTCCATAAGTAGAAGACAATTTTCTTCCTCTTAATTATTCTCAGTAAGACATCAAGTAATTTCTGCAGATAATAAATAGAATGTAGTTTCTAATAGGCGTTTCAATGAGAATACTTTCATATTCAAACAAGAAATGATACCAGTTTGCTTTGGCTGGATATCACCCAGCCAAGTTCCTGATTTCCAAGTTGTTCTTGCGATCAGGTATATGATTATATTTGTAATATGGACACTTGTGTTTCTGTAAACAACATTCACATTGTAAAAGTTTAGATTTGAAAAGTTGCTTTGCAGTCCTTATCGTTGTACCCACGAGAAAGCAGCAAAATATGTTTGCATTCCACTGTCCTCAAACAGGACCAGTGTTTTCCTTTGACTGTGCCTCTCTGTTGAACCATATCTTTCTGATAGAATTGTCGCATAATAGTATTTCTTCAGACATACATTCTAACCCAAATGAAAGTAAATATAACACTTTCTATGAAAAGATAATTTCTCAAGTATACTGTGTTTTAGGGACAAGTCTTCAAATCTACTTTGTGGCTCATATTCATGTGAGGAATTCCCTTTGTACTTTCAAGAAATCTGTCACTGTGCAAATAGTCCACATTCGTTCTTGTGCTCACACTGAAGATATTTCTCTGATCTGTGGAGTTTTACTCCTAGAGGAGATGCATGAGATTCCCTATATGTGGAGTTAGAAAGTCTGATTGCAATTAGTAATATCTTTCAAATAGACTTATTCTTTAAAGTGTAATTAGGAGAGCACTATTTGTCCAATTACGCTGTTAAGAAATGTATTTCAAGAATCTTATATTTATCAAGCAGAAAATACATTTTATTTTGCAATGGTTAGCAGTATATCTGTTAATCCTGTTATCAGACCTGTACCAAAATGAATGAGAAGACAGAGACAAATACTATCATCAGGACAGATTTGGCTTGAATACCATGTCACTGCCCACTTGCTATTTCAGTCCATAGGCAAATCTAATTCTGTGGTCTTGATGTGGTAGACTGACAGAATTTGCAGCAGCCACGAAATACAGCAAATATATGAAATGGCAGAAATAGGCATTTATGTTTATTGCTTCTGATTTATTAAGTGCGCTGAAGAAAAGTCATGCATTGCATTCCATATGGTTTAATTTAATCTCTAATAGGAGTAGAGTATATGATGTTAAACAAGAATCAGTATAAGATATTGTTTTCACAGGTTCAAGATGCATTCAGATGTCGGCTGAGAAATTGCCAGGATCCAATCAATGCAGATTCTTCAAGTTCTTTTCCGAACGGACATGCTCAAATCATGGTTAGCTTTTATTTTATTCTTTGATTATGAATTTAGTGTTCCTAACAACAACCAGAAAAAAAAAAAAAAAAAGGCTTCCTGTATTGTATGTGGCAAGTATGCATAGCTGAAATATTAACACTCTTTTTAAGCATAATTCTGTTTAGGTCATTATCTGCTTGCTTAAATCTCTTAACAAGTTTTAAATTATTGGTGTGATTATTTAGTGGAGAACAGAGAATTAATATCTTTCACCAGTTTCTTTAGAACAAGAGTTTTACATGAGAATGAGAAAGTAATCTAACAGTATATTGTGACTTTTTTAC
Source organism: Grallaria varia (assembly GCA_013396735.1). Lineage (NCBI taxonomy): Eukaryota > Metazoa > Chordata > Aves > Passeriformes > Formicariidae > Grallaria > Grallaria varia. The sequence goes on along the minus strand of VWZG01004110.1, from coordinate 105,054 downwards.
TGTTGCTGTAAAGAGCACTGATGCATTTGAGAGTCTTCCCTTCATAAGGTCTTGAAAAATGTTCTTCTCAAACTAAGTCAGACAAGGAGAAAGTGCTAGAGATTCTACAGGGGGAATCTATTTAGTGTCTTGAATTAAGGAGATAGTGAATAGCTCAGTATGTCAATTTGGATTTACTAATATTGTTAGGGAGTATACTAAGACAACATATTGGTCTCTTCACTTTCAACAACAGTTTGTCATTGGCTATAATGGGAACAGGATCAGGACCTAAAAACATGCAAGGTTCAGCAGAAATGCAAGACTCACAAGCAGATGACCTTCAAAAATGATGACTAGAAAAAAGAACCTAATGTTTGGACTCCGGAAGGCAAAAAGAAACCAGTTTTATTGAACATTTCACAAGTAATGAACTTCTTGTGGAAATAAAACAAAAATTGATTGCATTCTCTAACAGAATAAGTAGTTTTGTTTAACTGGGAAAAGTGTGCTTTGATTTCCAACTGTTAAAGTTCATTCTTGGTTCTTACAATTAATTTTTGCACAATTAAATAAATAATAGTTTTCAGGGAGTACAAAAATTTTATGAGATTACATTAGTAGCAAGGAATGACAGAATGTTTCATAATAAAGTAATGAAGTTACAAATGGTGGACTAATTGGGTTACATTTATTCACAGTAATCTGTCTTGCAGGTTATTTTTCATACTGCTATTCATAAAATTACTAAGAAGATCTTCCTTAAAGAAGATCCATTGATGAGATGTAGAAGTTTTTCTCCCATATAAATTAAAAACTATACACTGTATCATTTTGTTAAAATTATATACTCTACTTCCACCCATTTTATTTTATTTTTTCTGGTCAGGCAGCATACTTTGAAAACCACCCAGTTATACTTTAGGAAACTTTGTAAAGCTCTGCTGTTGTAAAACAATACCCTTCACCTTCTCAGCAACAAGAAACCACTTTTAAGAGACTGTGACCCTGTAAGTAGGACATTTTGGAAGCGCTAGTTGGCAAAAAGGTACTGTGTTTATTTTTGAATTAATAATGGCTGTTCTGTTTCATTGTTTCTTGTTACAGACTGATTTTGAGAAGGACGTGGACATTGCTTGTCGGTCAGGTAAGAAGACTGAGAGAGTATTTAGCCCACAAAAAGAAGTTTGTACTAGTTCTTTTTGAAGTGAAAACCAGAAAAATGTAAGGGTTTAACCACTTACAGAAAATATTTATAAATTCAATCCAAAAAAAAGTGAAAAGTGATGTCACCGTATTAATATATTTATTTCATGTTCTTACGAAAGTCTTTAACTAGAATTCAGCAGTTGAAAAGTAGTCAAAAAGGTGATTATCTATTAGAAGGCAAATAGTTTTGAAAAGAAGGGCACTCTTAACACGCTAAGCTTTCCTGGCTCTGGTACACAAGCAAATGTGATACAGTCATCTTGCTATAACAAAAGCAAAAATAGGGTATCTTAACAGCTGTGTATACGAAGGATGCATTAATTTATTTTATTTTTAAAGAGGGTAAGTTTGTTAGGACTCTGAGTGAAATCAGTACTAGTGTAAGGAAATTAAATTTTATTCCACTTTAATGAAACAAGTTGGGTTTATTTTTTTTTTAAAGAAATCCAGTGCAGACAAAAATCCGGCATTAATCCATGTAGTTCCTACTTCTCACCTTTGATAACATAGCTCTGCAGCATGGAGAGCCTTGTCAGAGGCATCCTTAAGGAGATGGACTTTGAATGCAGTTATGAACAGGCTTTACTAGATAAGCATTTGAACTCACTTTCTTTAATGAAAAATTTAAGGATAGGTTTGAAATGTCTTAACAAGCATCACTAGAAACAATGAAGCAGCCACTGAATTCAGGTATTTGTGCACTGTTGTTTAGAAGCAAATTGTTCTTTTCATGATGAAAAAATGAGAGTTAGTTTTGTGTGAGGTAGGAGAGTAGGATGCCTTTTGAGCTGCTTGCTATGGATAAAGGCAGGAAACTGACAGATACTGGGAGATCTGGGTCATCAGAGCCCTTAGGCATCCAGAGGGGATGTAAATGGAATACCTGAAATACTTCAAGTTGTCTTTCTTTCTCAGCCCATGGGAGGGATTTTATTGTGCAAACTAGCACTGGTGTGAATTCAGATATTTTCAACTGGCACCAGAAAATCCTTGTACCCAGCTGGAATAAGTCCAGTGGTTGTTTATTTTTTTCTTGCTATTTATCTTTTTTTTAATTACAAATATTGAATTATAGATTTATATTTATTTTTTTAAAGATGACTACTTGTGATTGAATAGCTGCTTTGCTTGTGAAGCCATTTTTTGACAGGATTAGTAACTTTTACATGTGGAACTCCCACCAACAAGAATTGCTGGATGTTGTTACAAGCCTGACCAGGAAGGTCTAGGCCTAGAATGGAAATGGGTTATGACTCTTCTATAAAACATGTTTATATTCTTTATAACCTTTTCAGATGCAGCAAAATATTCTTTCTGATACCAATGGAATTTCTTCCCAGTGTGGCAATTCTTTTTTCACTTTTATTTAAAACATAATTTAACAGAGAAGAGTTTTAAAAAGTCAGTGAAAAGGAACATTTAGGAGCTCAGGAACACATGCTCATATTTGTAATTTTATGGTAGGTCATTACAATGGATTGACAAAATGATTCTGCCTTACAATCTGTTTGACATTTTCCAGGAGGTTATGTGGAGTTAATAACGACAGTACAGATGTCATAGTGTATTTTTTTTTTCAAAACCCTTAATGAGTTCCACATGGCAGGCTTTTGCTTAAGCTGTAAGTCACCTAGGATCTATATAAGGCACTATGAATAAATGAAGCAGTGTTTTTAATTTATATAAATGACTGAAGCTTAGTCAGAGATCTGTGTCAGTTATACATGGTAGATTAAGAGATGTTGATTTAAAAAAAAACCAAAAAACCAACACACACAAAAAAAAAAAAAAAAGGAAAGAAAAAAAACACCACACAAGAGCCCTTCCAAAAACTGTTTATAAAAGAAGAGTTATTAAGTGGATAGAAAAAGATTTAAGAAGATGCACTGGTAAAGGAAGAGCTGCTAGATAAAGCCACAAGTAATATTAGGTAATATTAGGTATACATGTTGTAAGAATCCTGTTCTCTGACCCACAGTTCTGCATAAAGACATTGGACCTTGCAGAGCAGCCACTATAACAGGAACACTTTCCAGAATTTCACTGAATGATGAAGAGGAGGAAAAGGGACCAAACCCTGAAGGAATGAGTTATTCAACCTTGCCTGGAAACATCATCTCCAAAGTCATCATCCAGCAACCGACAGGTCTCCACATGCCTATGAGTATGAGTGAACTGGCCAATCAGTGCTTGAAAAAAGACAACAGTGAGTTGCGGAGGACTGTGTATTTATGCACTGATGATAACTTGAGAGGTGCAGATATGGATATAGTCCATCCTCAAGAACGGATGATAGAAAGCGACTATATAGTTATGCCCCGGGGCTCAGTAAATACCCAGCCATCACTGAAAGATGAGAGCAAAATGAATATAGGCATGGATACCTTGCCTCATGAAAGGCTGTTGCACTACAAAGTTAATCCAGAGTTCAATATGAATCCCTCTGTAATGGACCAATTTAATATCAATTTAGACCAGCACCTTCCCACCCAAGAACATATGCAGAATTTGCCATTTGAGCCCCGCACAGCAGTGAAGAATTTCATTGCCTCAGAGCTGGATGACAATGCAGGATTATCAAGAAGTGAAACTGGATCCACAATATCAATGAGCTCTTTAGAGGTCAGTGGTGCATAAACAAATAGCATGCTCTGTTGTTTTAATTATATGATAAGACAATAAATTGTGCATTGTGTCTAAGGGGTGAAACTAATGTTTTAATTCAGTATAAATTATTGTTTGGGATCATACACTGCTGTTCATATTTCTCTTATTATCAGAAGTGTTTATACCTAGAAAACAAGACTAAAGTTTCAGAACCAGTCTGTATGAAACAATATAGTTCTGGAGATTTAACATTCCACACGACTGCAGAGGATTTCGTGACCTACCAGGTAAAGTCCACTGGAAAATTCTGTGTTGCTATGAGAAGAAAAACTATTCCTTCAAGATACAAGTGCTAATCATTGGCCTTACCTGCAAGCACATGCAGTTGAAAGTATTTGCCATTTTATTGCTGACAATCATATCTGTCTCAGATATGATAGGTCTGATACTGCTCTCATCAGTGGAATTCTTGGATTCTTTCATCCAATAGTTCACCATTTATTGATTTAGCTTTGTTTGCATGTGTGTGCAGGCATTGGTACAACTGATGTGTGCAGTAGGTACAGGTGGGCTTCATGCGGAGTATCCTAGATTCCAGCAGATTGCAAAAGTGAACTGAAAAGCCTTTAAAAGGGTTTCAGTTATTACTACAATCTGTCTGTGGGATTTAGGAATTATCAAAGTGAAAATTATCTAAATAATTTCTTCAGGTCTCAGCATCAAATACTGCCATTCCTTTTAAAGCTTTTGCTTATGCAAAGCCAGCAGTGAGGTGGAGTTAATGTCATACTTGGGCCTCCTTAAGAACTGGGAATACATTTCACTAGCATTTCAAATATTGTGAAACACATCATTTTGTGGGAAACAGAAAGACAAATGAGGCAAACATGGTACTTATGCATTCTCTGAAAGAAGTTACGGGTGGAAAAAAATTCTAGTGTATGTGCTATCTGGAAACGATTAGCTATTACTCTACAATGTTTGGACCCGTCTGTGCAGGGAAACAGAGACTTAGCCTGATTGTACAATTTTTTTAGACACAGAACTGTATCTGATACTTGATAAATGGTGCGTATTTATGGATATTTCTTTTAAAATGGACTTTTAAGTTTTATGGAGAGTTTGGGCAGAAGAATTTAGAATTTGTTTTCAAGTGATGTCTTTACAAGCTTTGAAAGTGAAATATTTTCCGTACTGTTTCTGTTGTGTGTCTACTAACGTAAGCTTTTACGAGACTGGATTTAACTGAAAAGTGAATTGGGGGAATTGCAAGTAATCAAAAATTACCCACTTTTTGGTTGTTGTTAAAGTGAATATGTATAAGCTTGGGCAAATTTTCAAAATTATGTCTATAAGATTGTGTAAGTGCTTGCTCACTCAATGCTCAGACAGGCAGACTCTTTCAAAGCAAGTTTGCATTGTTAAAGAAGTTACTGCTCTCAGTCCAGGTATATTATTTAGTAGATCTCAGGTGTTCAAATTTAATGCAAGCAAGAAGAAGGATAGCTAAGGTGAACTTCCAGTAGTATCCTCTCCCACCTATCTACAGTACTGTCTTTCAGATAGTTTATTTGTCAGAATGTATGATAGTAAATAATTAGTCTCTTCTAACTAAGTAAATATATTAGGCTTAGAAGTCTGTATTTTGGTCCAGAAAGCTGTAAACAGTTATGGTATTAAACCTCATTTAACCCAGCATAATCCTATGTATTAGGAATAAAACTGATATTAAGGCAGATCAGAAATGAAAGGAACTGTTCAGGCTTTTGCATTTGCCTTTGTGATTTTCAACATTACTTGATAATATAACATTACTTCATCTTCTGATAAGGATGTGCTACACTGAATTGAAGTTATATTGAAATCAGAATCTGAAGCAGATTCTGGTAAGCATATCCAGCCAGATAAAGAACATGATTGTGTTTTTACATAATCAGTGTGTAAGAAGCAAGGGTTGGGGTAAAGCTCCAAAATTGTATTGGCTGCAACTGACCATCTGGATTAACTTTTGTTGCTGCCTTGAACAAAGTAAAGGAGGGAGCACAAGTGATTTTTATTTTTCTTAGAAGATTGCAAGACCTTTCAAAAGATAGAGTTTTTCAGAAATTATGGAGCAGCAAAACCTGCAGCAGGACGTTCAAGATCATCCTGAGCACATTTTTCCTTCCTAAACCACCCCAAAAGGAGAAGATCCTGAGCAGTAGGAAACTTCCCCCTCCTATCCACTCATAGGTGGAACATAACTATAGTATCAGCAAAAAAACCCTTATATCCTGACTTTTAACTCTGCAGGGAGGATCCATCACCTCTGCCATTACATATCTAAATGTAGGCATTCCCCTTATGAAATGGAAAAAGAGCTCTTCATATTTGGCTCCCCTTTAGAGTCAATTGAGACAAATAGCCGTTTTTAGGCCACTTTTAGACATCTGCTCCAGGATGAGAAAAATCATGTGCTTCAGTGCAGGTGTCCCTTTTCAGATTCCATAGAGGAAGCCAGAATGAGTAGTTCAGACATGAACATCAAAAATGTTGATGTCTTAAATTTAGGCAGATGAATCCTACAGTGTGTCACTAACTTTCTTCTAAAACTTTTATATCTGTGTATTTTTTCCTCAAGAAAATATTTAGAGGGGAACAATGACATTTTTATTATATATGGAAGAATTTCAGTTTTGGAAAGATAGTCTGAGTAATTTTAAAGGCAAGTATTGCCCACAATGTGCAAATGAGGGAATTTTATTTTATTTGGAATGTACTCAAGAGTACTCATAAGATTATAGGCACAGGCAGGCATATTAATACATCATGGAGTTTCTGAGGAGTAATCAAACATCTGGCTAGTATTCTGCACATCCCTTGTATGTGTGGATTAAAACTGGCTTTGCTACCTTGACATCAAAGTGGCTTGGAACGTGCTCCTTCAGTTCAAAGTGTTTTGATTTTAGTGAAGAAAACACTCAATACAATCTTCTGGAATGGGTTTTGTTTTGAAAATGTACATTCAGAGTGATGTGCTCATTAAAATGAAATTGCTTTGAAGTATTTCATTCACAGCCACTTAGGTGCAGAGTAAAGTTGGGAAGCTTAAATGCAGAGGAAGAACCTGATGTTAGTAACATATCTCCAGGAGAAGTAATTCATCTCTTTTTATTGTGGAGTTAAAAAAAAGAAAAAGGAAGAGTGAGTAGGTGCTGCAGCCTGGCTGTGAAGAGACTTGCATCGTTACCTTTGTGGAAGAAGAAGGAGGGCTTCTTTCAAGGGAATTATGGTTAGTGTAGTGTGAGCGGAAATGGAAAAGACCTGAAAGGATTCAGACTTTATTATAAGGTGAAGGATGTGCAAAGACACGCAATAGAAACATTTATTAACGGTAATAAAGACTTCACGAATTATGTGCCATGTAAAGGACTGGTATTCTCCTTCCAGTCTCATATCTTCCTTATTTATTTTTATGCAGAATGAGTTGATTTTGTGACCAAAATAATCCTTCTGTATGCATTCATGAGGGCTCTTAATATGTTCAAAGACAGTCGGCTCTGTGGTCCTTGGCCAAATCACTGACAGAAGACTTTAGGAAGAAAATACTGTTACAGTTGAGAAAGTAAAGGGATNTCAGAACATCAGGCAGAACAAAAGCAAAATGGTGTGAACTCATTTTGATTTATGACATGAGAAATAAAATAAGAGAGAGAACAAAAATAGAGAGACGAGCACCACAGGAATTTCTTCTTTGTCATGTTTCCACATTGCATTTATTTTCAGGCATTCTGTATCTCAGATTTCTATTCCTCATTTCGTTCTTCAATAAGCTGTGGAGACAGCACTTGCCAATTTTGTGACTCTCAGTAAAATGAAGTCTAGCCCTGTAACAACCCTCTCTTTCTTTCACGTGAGTGAGTAGGTCTCAGAGTCCTCTGACTTCAGAAATTGATGCAGCTTATTGTCAAGTTACCATATAGGAGGTGGAGGGGAGAGAATCAGGCAGAGTTGACTCTAGTAACTGAAGATGTGAATAACTGAAATTTTAGTCAGTATTACGAAATGCAGCATGTATTGCAGACTTTGTATTATAACTGTTCATTTAAGAAATGCTACCTTTCCCCCCAGAGCATTCAGAAACACAAAAAAAGTGGTTTCAGTTGATTGAATAAGTGCATGTGCAGGCTGCCCTATTAAAAAAAACCAAAAACCCAAAAAACAAAAGGGAACAGCAAGCCACAATAAATTGCCAGAATAGTTTTAAATTGAGATCTCTGAAGTTGTGTTTGTGCTGTGTGTTGATGTGCTAAATTTGCTAGCCTATTTTAAAGACATAGAATTCCCACATTAAAAAGCTAATTCACTTTTTTCATGAAAATATACTTTATGTCTAGCTCATGTTATGAGCTAATATGAACTAATTTCTATTCGGAAACTAGAGTGTTTTTCATTTATGTACGCACAAAAAGCATTTTAAATCAAAATTGCCTATCCACCTTGTACTTTCATATCTCTGAGGGCCAAAAAAGATTTTCCTTTACATTTGTTCTGGGAAATAGTCCTCCTCAGGCTATGATCTTGTATGTCAAATCTAACCTCAAAGTGAATTATAAACTGCTCATAATAAGTCTTTGCATTAATGGAAACGTGGTTCTAGTCCTTACTATAGTATGGTATCTCTGGTTTCAATTATACTTTGTGCAATGCAATATATCTTTAGGACTATCTGATGTAATTAATCAGGTAGTGGTGTAGTAATGCTGCCTAGAGTGAGGAGAAAACCAGGCATTTGTTGTTTTACAGAGATGGAGAGGGATTTTATTAGTCATTTAGCAGGAGCAGCTCTTTCCTGGTGCCAGCAGATTAGCATGTGCTGCTGTATGGAAATTATTCTTCAGAATTCTATTTTTATCCCTCAGCAGAGTTTGAAGTTGTTCTGGAATTACATAGAGAGGCTATACATGATTAGCACAAAGTGAAATTGATTTAAAACAAATTACTACTGCAAATATTTTTTTTCACAGAGTTTCACTGTGGTCCTGGCATGAAGGGTAGGGGTTTTTTTCTACTAAAATAGATTTTATCAGTTAAGATCAAAGAGCTGTGGAAATCAGAGATGGAACAAATCTTGTCTATCAATGTAAGAACATTATCTACAGTATATTTATTTCTGTAATGCGTAGTCCAACTTCACTTTCAAGACTAGAGTAAAGGGTTTCCAATGTTTCGCTTAGCAGATTATTGCATAGTTACATAAACTTTCTTTATTCCCAATCCCATCTCTGATTTTTTTTCAGATTTTCCCCAGACAGTTTTGTGTATGTGTTGATATGCTTCTAAGGTTTCTGAACAAGCTTCTGTGTTTGCTTCTTCAGAGACAATGTTTAAACAAAGTTGTATCACTCTTTTATCCTTTCCCTTAAAACTACATTTTTCTTCTCTCCTCTGAAATTTCTGCAGTTTACAGACATGACTTGGCTTCTGCCACTGTAGAGTGTCACTATTAGAGGAGTTTTTCAAAAAGGGCTATCACAATGCCTGCTTAAATTGAGATGTGACCCTTTTTTTTGGAGGATTTATAATTGTGCATGGTTTGTAGTTCATTGCCTACCCACACCCCTCTTTTNTTTTTTTGAGAATTATACCTGCTAACTCCCTGCCACTGAATAATTGCTTGAGTCTTCATCTTTTAGACTGTCCCTTTGTTACTCACCCTTGGAGTTCTCCAGCATTTGGGACTCTTCAGTTTGGAGAACAGATCACTGAGGAGTGAACAGGGAACGATTATTCATGTCTCCTATAAAAAACAGGCGCATCAAATGAAATGTCAAAGGGATAAACTAATTAATTTCCTTTATCATGTTATACATATTTAACTTGTGGAATTCAGTACCCAAATACATTTTAGATGTCAAAATGAGCTCCTCCCAAGGAAATTCCTAAACTACTGAAGACCTAGGGTAGGTATTGTATCGGAAATGTCACTTTATACTTTCCCTGACACATCAGACCAGAATCTGGTCAAATACAAAAAACTAAATAAAGCAAATCCTCAATAATATCCTTTACAGTTATTTGCTACTTGTATTCTATTAACATTGATACTCAAGTGAATCTCCAACTATTCTTTGAAAAAACTCACCAGTTTCCAGTGTAATTTTTATGTTGTCTAAAATCATTCTCAGTTTTGCAGGTAGGTAAAGGGAACAGCATTTTGAGAAGAAACTTACCTGTGTGACCAGTTCAGCAACTAATTTAATGCAAGAAATTGTCACCCCTTACTCCACTCAGCTGTTGCCTCTTGTTAAAGTGTAGAATGAGCTACATGGTTGATTTTTGAAAACATTTAAGTATGTGTGGAAAACACCACTTTTCTCAGATAAAAGAGACATAAACTTCTTATAAGAAAGAAGGAATATATGCAATCACAATTAAAGTAATTATTTTCATGGCTTAGGCTTGTTACATATCATACAAGAACTAGGAGAACAGTTGAATAAAATGTCAGCTTCCAGTTGGGACTGAAGGGGCACTCTTATAAGTTTCCCAGTGACTTCAGGCTTCTAAATACGTTCCCTCTCTCAAAAAATACCATTGCAGTCATTTCAAGAAAATTATGTAGTAGTCAGAGTCTGATTGTGTACCCAGTGGTGTCAGTGACAATACTGCAAAGAACTCAGTGGTGCAAGATCACATGCCTAACCAGCATCCTTTGGTTCTTAGAGACTTGCAGAACTTCACTGCTGCCATTTGGGCGTGTGGCAGTTTAACATTTTTTATGTCTTAGAAGAATAGGCTGCGGCACCACTTGCACTGTATTTCGTAGTATTATGCACAGAACAAGATGTTCTGTGTGAGTTTAAAATAAACATGTTTGTGGTTAGATTCTTGTTGAGCCCAAGAAAAATCCTCACTGAGATAAACTTCTGGTAGGACATGTTTGGTCATAACTGGTGTGAACTAACAGAAAAATTGCAATAGTTGCCTCTCTCTGACAATAGCACAGTTGAATATGTTGCAGTCTGTTAGGTATGTCTTTTTTGCCATGTAAACAGTGATGGAGTTTTCTGGCTGCAAAAAGTAATAGTGCGGCAATGCCAGGAATATTTTCACTGCGGTTAAACAGACTTCAGGCAGAATAAAAATGCTCCAATTTTACAAATCACAGTACCTAGGAAACAACACATTTCTTCCTAAATTTTCTGTGTTTTTACTTAGGATTCTCAGTCAGACAATTCAATGGTAGCTAGTTAATTACTGAACTCTAGCTTAAAAACAGCTTTTTCAAGCAATTTTCAAAGCTACTCCTGTAAACTTCATCTCATTATCTGCCTGTACGTGTTTGTTCTTTTGTAACTGCTGAGCCTTTTTGGTTGTAGATGTGCTCTAATTGGACTGTAATAATAGATCTCTCTTCATCAGAAATACATAGATTTCTTTAGGTGCTGATTTCCTGTGGAATGGTGAAGGTCTGTGTCAAAGGTACACTTGTACCGTGGCCCTCTTAAATGAATGAAAAGTGAGAATTTAGCTGCTTTAGTAATTTAGGTACAATGTCCTCATATTTTTCTTACCTGACCTTTGTAGTTTCCTTGTTTTCATTATACTTCGTTGGAAAGAGTTGTTTAATTTGTTTTAAAAGGTTCTCTTTAAAGTATGCTAGGTTAAATGAAATTGGTGATTAAAAACAGCTTCTCCAAAGCTTGTTGTTGTTGGTTGTTTTAATTGTATACTTCTTCCCAGCCCTTTAAGCATCAGAGTGTCAACAGTGTTACAGAGATGCTCTACATATTATTGTGGATTGGAGCATTTAAATTTTACTACGAAACCAGACAACATGTCACAAAGTGAAGTCAGGGACCAAAGACCTTCCACTTTCTACAAGTGAAAGATTTGCAAAATCATTTCTTTCAATTTCAGGAGAACAAAACAGCTTACTAAAATCCGCAGGTTTGTTAAACCAAATAAAATTAAAGTCAGAAACATTATTCATCTTGACTTGGTGACTTGGATTTGTGTCTCACTGAAGAAATTAAGTGCAAATGGAAAAGGTTCCTTTACCATGAGTTAAAGCCAGCCTACCCTACCAGAAAAATTAGGGTTAAGTTGTAGCAGCAAGGTTTTTTGGTTTTTTTGGGGTGCTTTTTCCTTCTTTAACCTTCCTTCCTGAAGGTATATCTTTTGTTTCAAATCTCATGGTTTTTGCACTCTTTTCAGCTCTTGCAACCTATCTTCTTCTTTCTACATCTCTTTAATCTATTGCAAGACATTTAATTTCCAACCTTAGAAAAGATATTTTTATCCCTTACTTAAAATATTTTTGGTTTTTTTAATATGATTTGACTTTATAATTGGTTTCTTTTAGAATTTAAAAAATTCTGTGCTAAATTATTTGTGATATGTCTAAGCAATCATATTCTGTTGCATTTTATTCAAGTGATTATTTCACTAGTAAATCATTCTTGCTTTATATCAGATGCTTTGAATCAGATTTGTCATAAGTTTAAAACAAAATCATTGCTTTCTCCATCCGGATTGTCATTGCAAATAAACAAGCTGAAGCTATGGCAAGTGTAGATGGTTTCGGCTTGATTTTGCTGTCATTTATTCCATTAAAATCAATGGAGTTGTACCAATGTAAGCCTGATGTAAGAAAGAATCAACTTCTGTATATGTATAAAAATCTAAATCATAATAGATATAGGTAACTGTGTCAAAAGTGTAAATATTATTATAATTTTCAAATACCACAAAAAGTATAAAAATAGATATATTTTATACACCAACAGGTTTGATTGCATGTAAATAACGTGCACATCATGCATCCCAGTGAAATGCAGTCTGGTTTTTTCAGAGAAAATATTATGATATTGGTCTAATAAACTATGCAAAGTCACACATTAATCTTAAATTATCCAGATAAAATCTGCACCATCTTACAGAATACCTAATATATACCTGATAGGAAAACAGGAATGTTATTTAGACTCATTAATATGATTTGGTGAATAGTCCCCTTGTTAATACAACCTCTTTTTTCTTTTTTTTTTACTGCTTAATAGAGAAGAAAATCACGTTATTCGGACCTTGACTTTGAAGTAAGTTTTGCTGAATTATTCCTGATTATTAAAAGTATTTTCCTAAAAGTAAATGTGACGTGTTCATTTTAGCAGATTTTAGCCTTCTGACATAGTAGATGTGATAGGGTTGTTCAATTGGTACTGTACAGAACATGATGAACAATTCATTGAAACTACTTTGGTGCAACTTGTTTGCAAAATATTTTGAGATCAAACTGTCATATTGCAATATTAATCATCATGATTTCAGTTTTCAAATTCTTTGCCTCGTCATTTTCATCTGGATTTGTTTTGTTGGATTTTTTTTTATTTTTCTTTTGCTGGCTATCTACCTATTGAAAAAGTGTGACCCTTCTGTAGGACAGGCTACATCATTGCAGAAAGTTGTTTTGTTCAAGAGATTCTCAATAATGCATTTTATCTCTCTTTCTTCAATACTAATTTACTGGCATATGAGTTTCACATCCAAGTAGTGATTATGAATGTGTCAAATTTTGTATGAGGAAGCGCTGCAGGTGTCAAAGCTTATGGATCACATGCTAAATAAAAATCAATTTCTTGTAAGGTTCTTTAGGTTGGATATCCACAATTTCAGACTTAGACCCTGTTGCGTGAGAAGGTTTAGTTGCAATAGTTAATGACCATTTTGTTCTATCTCAGTCAGTAACCATGCAACAGTTAGTTTTCATGGGGATGTTCGTAATTTATGGGTTTGGGGTTTTCGCATAGGTTGTCTATTCATGCATAGATATAGTTTCATATAATTCATTATACGTGTCTCCAGAGAAGCTGAACAAATGTATTTGCATGGAAGCTATAGATCTTCAGCTAAATTTGAAAGCCAGTGATCAGTATGTGTCAACCATAAGTTCAAAAGTTGCCCTGCTTGCATGTGCAAACAAAAGAAATTTTTATTATTAATTAGGGTGTACTTCCAGATTTCAGATTCTAGTTCATAGAAAAGAAAGAGGCAGAACTAGCTATAGCAGGGGTCATGGGTGCCTTGCAAGGAAGAAGGGCTTGCTTTGGTGTCCTGGTCTTGCTGAAGTACTGATCCTCCATCTCTGTTTGTGGCTTCTTGGTAGTTTAACATCACACCTTAATCTCTTAGGCTGTTTTCCCCCTGAGACTAAAGCTGCCTTAAACCCTCATGTAATGTCTCAAATAATGCACCAGACAAAGATTCACACAGGAAATTTTAAAGAAAATAAAATTCAAATATTACGCTAAATATGCTTTAGGACAAATGCATAGAAAGTAAGAAACTAGCAAAATTCTGAAAAGCAAGCAATTCTAAAATTAAATTCAAGCAATATGGTCAGAAGTTTTATAATTGTAGTGATATAAAGAATTCTAAATTTGACTGTTCTTTACTGAAAGGTAGAAATATCATGCCATTCACAAGCCTCTGTGAACAGGTACTAAAACATTTTTCCTATCACTGAAAAATACAATCCAACACCAAATAAGCACCAACAATGTGGGATACATTCTGGTCTCAAGAATCAGGCTACCCATTACATATTTTCTTTTGACTGACATAGTTTCACATAATCACAGGATCACTAAGGTTGGAAGGGACCACAGTGGGTTACCTGGTCCAACCTCCCTGCTCAAGCAGGGTCATCGTAGAGAGCACATGGCACTGGATTGTATCCAGACAGTTCTTGAATATCTTCAGTGAAAAGTCCCCACAACCTCTCAGGGCAACCTGTCCCAGTGCTTGGTCACCTGCACAGTAAAGAAGTTCTTCCTCATATTCAGGTGGAACTTCCTGTGCATCAGTTTCTGCCCATTGTGTCTTGCCTTATTGTGTGGTGCCACCAGGAAGAGGCTGGATCTGTCCTCTCGACACCTCTTCTTGAGGCCAAACAGGCCCAGTTCCCTCAGCCTTTCCTCATAAGAGAGGTGCTCTGGTCCCTAAATCATCTGTGTTGCTCTCCACTGAACCTGCTCCAGGAGCTCCATGTCTCTCTGGTACTGAGGAGCCCAGAACCAGACAGGCCACTCCAGATGTGGCCCCACTCATGCTGAGCAGAGGGGCAGGATCACCTCCCTCAAGCTGCTGACAATGTTCTTACCAAGGTACCCCAGGATCCCATTGGCCTTCTTGGCCACAAGGACACACTGCTGGCTCATGGACAGCTTGTGGTCCATCAAGACCCCCAGGTCCTTCTCCACAGAGCTGCTTTCCAGGAGCTCAGCCCCCAGCCTGTCCTGGTGCAGGGGGTTATTCTTCCCCAGGTGCAGGACCCTGCACTTGCCTTTGTTGAATTTCAGACAGTTCTTCTCTGCCCATCTCTCCAGCCTGTTGAGGTCCTTCTGAAGTGCGGCACAGCACTCCAGGGTATCGGCCACTCCTCCCAGCTTTGTGTCATTGTTTATTAAAGATTCTTACATCTTTGAATTGACTTGTTTGCAGCATTGTTGCTGCATGGTCTAATATTTTTAGAATTACTATTAAAATGCAGGAAAATATATTTGTTTTTTAAAAGGAAAGGATGAGGCCATTTGGAGTGACTGCTGAGGGAGTGAGAGCGGTAACGATTCTGTGTCAGTTGCTACTATGTTCCAGAAGTATTGACTCAGACTAACCCCATCGCACCTCCCTGTTTTATGATTCCTCTGGTTATGTCTGTGGGCTTTCCTGTATCCTTCCACATAGCATGGCTGTCTCTCTAAGGTAAAACAAAATGAAAAAGCTAAAAGTGTTCAGATGGCCACCCAGATTCCTTCACTCGGCAACACATCCTGATGAAGGGAATTGAATTAGTATGGTGTGTCCAAAATGCTGCTATTTGGATACCTCAAATCAGCTTGACTGCAAAACAGAATAGAGTCTGGAGATGAGATTGAGACAGAGTGATGGGACATGATAATTAAATGTTTAACACTTTCTCTGCTTTGTCTGTGACCAGTGCCACCTGGCATTCTCTGAGACAACGTCCTTCCATGGTTCTGAGAATAACAAATAATGAAATAATGGAATGACATGGATGTGGTTCTGAGGGTAACAGATGCTAAATACACAGTATGGACGAGGCTGTGTCAAGATTGGCACCCTCTGTCCTTTTCCTTTTAACACTCTCCCAGCAGTCTCTACACCCTCAACCGCTCACACGTGTCTCTCGATATCCATACAAGACAAACACTCACACTATGCCTGTCTTAATAAATTAGACAATTAAGGGAAAAATCCAGTTTTCATATGGATTAATTTTTAGAATGACCTTCACTATTTCAGTCTGCACCACCACTGTGTCTTAAAAAAATTTCTGAATGTTGTTAGGGAATCAGCACAATCTGAATACCATTCACAATAGACAATTTGGACTTCTTATTTGGGAAACTAAGAGAATTTAGTAGAATTTAGTATTCACTGAGAACATTCCATGTTAGATGGTGCTAGAGAATAGTCTTGGATGTGTTTGACTTACTACTGTGGAGTCATAATTTCATAGTTTAAAAAAAA
>VWZG01004110.1:8624-88671 GCA_013396735.1 Grallaria varia | reverse complement strand
AAAAAAAAAAAAAAAGTGTTCTAGTGGGAACAGTCCCCTTAATATAGATAATTGAAGGAAAAATAAATAAACATGAAAAAACCAATTTTTCTCCAAGAGCCATAGATAAAACTCAAAGCCAGCTGCAATGTAATGTGAACACAGCCAGACTAAGACTGTTAAACACCATAAAATACACTGGCCCTATTATCTCCAATACGTGCAGAAATACAGAAATACGGGTGTAATTGTAAGGGCCTTTGCAATGGATTATAAATAATGAAAGACTTGCGACTGTGTGGGTACTGTTATAGAAAACTTGTGTCTCCATTCAAAGGAGAGACAAAAAGATGACATCCAAACTGGTAGCCCTTATCATAGATCTTAAGCTGCTTAGAGGGGAGGGTCTCAAAACTGAGCACCTGTATCTTGTTTTCCCTTTTTCCATAGTTTAACATTACGTTCTTAACTTATCCCTTTTTGAAAAAAAAAAAAAAAACAAACTTTAACAAATGGGGTTAGTCTGTCAGCAGAAAGTATTTCTGCTACATAATATACTGTCCATGGTTAGATTTTGACTGACTAAACTAGTAGAACTTTGAATTTTGCTGAATGAACAGTCAACATGCAACAGCTTTACAGCTTTTTTCTCGCTATTGCCAAAGATTAGTTTAGACTCATTCATGCAGTCTGGTATTTAAAGCATGACCAAAATTATTGGTCTGGACAATTTGGATCCATGATGCCACTGGCTGTGGCAACCCCAGCTAAGTGCCCTCTATCCCCAGTTATTTTTTCTCCTAAAGCTGGACAGGTAGCTTTTTCATTAATTCTCAGTACTAACAGTTAGCTGTCAGATCAAATAAAATTCATTCTAATTATGTTGAACAGAAATACAGATGCTGTAGAAATTCCCAGGAGGACTTTAGAATAGGTGTGCACTGGCAATCACAAAAACATGCAGGAGAGTTAAACATTATTATTGACATGCATTTTAGGATTCAAGATCACAGCTACCTTTAAATTCTTTGAGAGGGTCTGACTGCTGGATTTCCCCAGCCACCCCACCCTCCCCTTTCTATCAGCCATTCTTTGGATCTACTCTGGCAGTAACACGCCAAATAATTCAGAAAAGTGCCTTATTACCCTGCTCCCCGGTATTCAAGTAATCTCTGGCTCTGAGTGAGAGCGAGGATACACCAGACAAGTGTGAATACCAGAATGACTTCTTTCCACAGAGTAGTAGATTCTCACCAGCAATAATGGTAAATTGATCACCAGTCACTGGAGCTGCATTCTTTCTGCATTTTATCTGCCATAGCTATTCATTATAACATTGCAACTCACAAAAGTTTAAAACTCTTCTCTTACTAACCTGAAGACGTCTCTCGAAGGCAAAAGCGAAAAAAACACATGCCTGCAGGGAAAAATCCTTTCCTGTTCCTAAGTTTGGCAACTGATCATACCTATAACATCTTGAAAACACAGCATGCTCCCATTATATGGCTGGGAAGACATTCCCCCATCTGTTCTTTCCACTTATCTGCTTCACACAGTATTTGAGAGAGAATATTTTTACCTGTGACAGTGTAGAAAATCTCCAAGGCAAATTAAATGACATTTTAATGATGATGATGATTATATTGTTATTTGCAAGATTGGCCACAAATCATAGAATCACGGAGTAGCTTGGATTGAAATAGACATTAAAGATCATCTAGTTCCAACCCCCCTGTCATGGTGAGGGACTCCTTCTACTTGACCAGGTTTCTTAGAGCCCCATCCAACCTGGCCTTGAATACTTCCAAGGATGAGACATCCACAACTTCTGGGGGCAACCTGTTCCAGTGTCTCACCACTCTCATCATAAAACATTTCTTCATATCTCTAATCTAAACCTTGGCTCTTTCATCTCAACGCCTTCTCCACATGTCCTATCAATACACGTTCTTGTAAAAAGTACCTCTCCAGCTCTCTTGCGGGCCCACATTAGCTACTGGAATGCTGCTGTAAGGTCTCCCTGAAGGCTTCTCTTTTCTAAGCTGAACAAACCCAACTCTCTCAGTCTGACTTAATATTATAGGTGCTCCAGCCCTCTGATCATCTTTGCCCACTCCTCTGCAGTCGCTCCAACAGGTCCATGTTGATCTTACGTTGGGGACGCCAGAGCTGAACACAGTACTCCAGGTGGGGTGTCATGAAATATTCATAAGAATATTTGTTCCTGAGTTAGAGTTCAGCTAAAACTCTCTCATAAATAAAAAAGGGAGCTGGGTACAGAGTTATGTTCAAAGATCTTCCCATCTTGATAATAGCCATCCACACTCTGAAACCTTTTCTGTGAATAGATGCTCATAAGAGTAAGGCATAGTCTCTTCAAAACACACATTTTATCTGACTTATAAGAGGTGTTAGAAATGTGAAAGGGTTGTCAATTCAGCCTGACCCCCTTTAGGGTGTGGGGCACAAGAGTTATGAAACCTGCAGGAAAGACCACAAGAAGATGTGTGTCTGTAGCCTGGTGGCTAAGTCAGGTGCTTCTGGCGGGGATGCAGCATTAATGGGCAGGTGCATAGCTGCACCTAGAGAAGGTGTGCTTTCAAAGGGCAGCATGAGAAGTTATTTTTCCATCCTGTTCAGGTCCTGATCCTATCACAGTTATCCAGGTATATATTGGCAAAGATCTCTGGCTTTGTGTTGATAAAACTTATGTTTTTCTAAGATTAATAAAGTGGTGTTTTCCACATTGCTCATTTCATAGAGAAAACAGATTAACCCCCTACAAATGCTCTGTAGGATGTTTTCTCATAAAACAGAAAGGGTTACCCAACAGAACATACTTTCTAGGAGTTGAGATAATGCCTTCTAACCAGGAATTTGAAAGAGGTCTAGAAAATAAGAGTTAAAGTTGGAAATTTAAGTTATTGCACCTCACCTTCAGTTCAGATCGTTCTTTATAAGCAGTGGGGAGGGGGTGGCTGTCAGTGGGTAGGAATTATAGAATGGAAGCCAGGAAAACACAAAGCAACTAAAAGATCCATAGGTACATGTTCTTACCAGTCATTCTGCTATTAAGAATAAAATTTAAAGCCTTTTTTTTCTGGCAGACTTCCCAGTGCAAGTGTTTTATTTCTCCTCCCACCTGCTTCTCCTCAAGAATAATGTAATGAACTGAGTAAGACATTTGCATTATTCATATTTGCTATTTAACGACATCTTGGGTACACGATTTGGGAAAAGACATCAGAAAGTAGCATTCTCTATATTCTTAGCCTTCTACTAAAAAGTTTCCAAATGGAGATACTTGTTTCATAGTCATATGTTATTTACTGCTTTTTAGAGACAGTATTTTAACCTACCAAAACTGTTTTATTCCCATGATCATGTCTACTGATTTCAGCCAATAATAATCTTTGAGGTAGAACCTTTCTTTTTAAAATTCTCTGTATATGAAATTTGTTATATACTCCTGTTTGCTATAACAGTATTATCCTAAAAGAATGCCTAGGAAGTCACTTAAGGGAAACTCCTCTCATAAATTTAGATCAGCTATCTCTAGTTAAATTACATTTTGCCAGGAGTTTATTACCAAATTCTGCACAAAGTTTTCCCTTTTTCACCCCACAACTCATGTTAAGTTAATAGGTCTTTGATTGCTCAATGTGTCTCATGTCTCTTTTGTTAATAATGATGCCAATTTCCTTTTCTCAGAAATAAAACAAGTTCTCAAGCTATGATGTAGCTACATTAAGGATAATATGGCTATTACAGCATATCAGTATAAATGCATGGCCAGAAGAGTAGCCACATTTCATGAAATCTATAAACACATAATGCAAAGGAAACATAAAGTTAATATTGGTATTGATAAAGTATTATTGAAGTGGCTACTGCCACTCCATTTTAAAAGGTACTAACCTAGGCTTGGCAGGAGTGTTACTTGCTGGAAAGGGTCACACTCAGGTGCCACGCATAAGTTTGCAGGGTTTTGACAATTGGTGGGCTTGCAGGCCTGTATCCTGCACCTCTTCTGTCACCATTACTGGCACTGCCTCGGCTGTAACTCAAGTTCTAGCAGTTAATTACAGAAGAGACTGGCTGAGCCCATCCACTGCTGGACTGAGCATCCTTAGTCCCTCCTGTCCCCTGTCTACCCAGACCACAGAACTGTGGGACTGGTTCTACAGTAATCAGCCTTCAGCTTTGCTCCAGAAGCTGGTCTGAATCCATAACTGAACTTGAATTTGTTTGGAAACAACTCTGATTAGGTAGAGTTTATAACCTAGACTTGGAAACTGGCTTCACTCTCCATTTAGCTGTCCCAGGCAGGTTCATGGCTGAGGCTGTGAAATGAGGCCTGAGAACTGTGGGGGTTGTTTGGGGTCCCCACCTCTTGCCCAGGAGTGCCACGTAAGTAGTTTTTGTGGAAGAGTGTCCTATGCATGGACTAGGGGGAGGGTGGTTTCCAATTGCTTTGTCCATAAGATAAGAAAGCTAGTAAAACTGAAAAACTGTGCCTACTTTGCTTAATATGAATGTCATTCCAACTGCATTTTATAATGATTGGAATGGCAAGAAGATATCTAATTAAAAAGAGATAGCATTTAGGGATCTTCCATTTTGATCCAAGATTTCTGAGTTCAGCATCCTCATAAAAATTATTCTGTCAGGGACCATTACAAACTGCTGGTTTTTTCCTGTAGAAATTAAAATATTAGTGTACATGCTGGAATCAAAAATTCTAGAAATTATTCCTAATGTGCTAGAAAAATATTCTACTAAGAAATCGCTATCACTTTCAGAATATGTCTAAGCCAGCACAAAAACAGCGTCCCTAATTTCAGCAACGCAATAAATGTGGGGTGAAAAGAGTCTCTTGTACACCGGAAGAACATTAAACAGAGCAGAGAGAAGGCTCTGTGCAATTCACTTCCATTGGTCGAGTCTATAGGGAAAAGATGGCCCTGCCAAATTCAATTTACTTTATTATGTCGGGAAAAATAATGATTCTCTTAAAAAAAAATCCCAAACAGATTCAATTATAAATATAAGCAATTATGTTCCATTTTGCAGAAGGTCATGCATACAAGAAAGAGGCACATGGAATTGTTTCAAGAGTTAAATCAGAAATTTCAGACTCTGGACAGATTTCGGGATGTACCAAAATCAGGCAGTATGGTAAGTTTTCCTTCTATTATATTGAAAATATGATGGATCTTAAAAAAACAAGAATGAACAAGAGCCCTTTGAATTCAGGATTTTTTCCCAAGAGGACCTCACCTTTATATACCCTCAGAAATGAGAACAAAAGATATTTTCAGTAATTTAACCTATGATGAGACTCATTAGGTTATAAAGTAGACCATAACTAACTCAGTGATATCATTATAGATGACAAGTAATTGAACTGTAGGGAACACATTTCAAATCTATATGTCCCTACTAAGTCTAGAGGGCTTTATACAGAGAAATCAGCTCACTGATATAATTTAACCAAGAGGGCTTTTCCTCTAGCTAGGCAAGGAGATATTAAATTAGTTACTACAAACAAGTCTAGCTAAATTTACCTATATGTGTGATGGCCTGGAAAGCACACAGGATCTCTGTAAGGCCATGTCTTTTCCATAGTAGGTTTATAAATATTTACCATGGGAAAAGCAAAAATTAAATCATCCTGAGTTGAGGTTGCTATCATCATAATTCAAATTTATACACACACTCATACACACATGCGTAACACCCTGACTACGTCTGATAATGAGAGCAAGGAAATAGTTGATGCTACTTAATTAAAACAGCTAATTTAGTCTGACATATGTGTTAGCAGCAATATTTTGATTAGTAATAATTTTTATATTATTTTAATGTGAAAATTGTATATTAAATGGAACTGAGCTAGAATCATTGTATTCTATAACTTTTTCAGAAGAGCTGCTCTCAGACATGAAGAAGAGGTTTTAAGCAGATGTGAGGCCAATGGATTTACATCATTTACATCACCTTAATCCAGCAGAAATTTAGCCCTGATTCTTTGATGAACCTTTAACTGTGATATGTGTTATTTTGTATCAAGTTCTCACTCACTTCCCCTTCTGAGATTTGCTGACATGTAAAGTTTTCATTTGTCTCCCTACTTGAGATTTGCTGTTCACATAAAGCTTGAATTAATTCAAAATCTCAAAGGGAATCTCAGTGGAAAAGTTGTGTTTACTCCGTTTCACATCAGTGCTGTGTTTTTGAAAGGTCTGCCAATAAAAGGTGCCTAGAGGAATGGTCTGTCTGTGAGAGGGTCAGAGAGTGATCCAGGTACCTAAATATAGGCATCTCAAGCTGTTTTAGACAGTGTCAGAGGTCTTAGTTTACCGCGTGGTACAGGCAGTGATGACACAGGAATCAAAGGAGACCTGCACCTCTCATGAAAGAGAGTTGGAGATCAAACAGAAAGTTCAAAGGCATCTAAAATGGTGCAAAAATGTTAGGTTTTGGCAACTGAATCCCACCCATCATGTTACAGCAGAAATCACTAATTAAATTGGTCATGGTCCATAATGTCTTTTAATGTCTTTTACCATATAAAACCTAGCTTTCAAAAAAACCCCCAAAAAACCGAACCAACCTTCAGACTGTTAATCCTACATGAGCTCATCAGTATGTAAAGCAAGGTGGGTCTTGCAGCATTTTCAAGGTTTCCATGTTTCTGTCATGCACCTGCCACAATTTAAAATCCAGCTGGCAATCTGTCATTCAAACCACTCCATATTTCAGGTGGCAAACTCTTCTCAATTACTTTCCCTTCACTTCTCACACTCTTCTACACAACCACTATTAGAAAGATGGCTATTGGTACTGGATCACTTGGCCATTCCTCACTACATTGGTTCTTGTGAAAGAAAGGGCTTAGCTGGCAGCTCAGGTGAGGAGCCTGCCAAAGTGTTGATTGTTCACAGAGAAGAGTTGCAATGGTGCTGAACATCCGCCAGCCTGGCTCCCTGCAAAGCCATTTCGCCTCTCTGGCTTCTGTGTCTCATGAAAGCACATTAGCAAACAGCCTTATAAATGGAAACCACGTTGTTTCATCCTTGGTTTTAACTCTTCTTTCTTTGGTCTTCAGGAGAACTCAGGACCGAGCAAAGCTCCATGGGAGAGTTTCAAAACCACAGGCGACTACCAACACTATACAACGATAAATGTATTAGACACAGAGGCAAAAGATGCTTTAGAACTCAGACCAGCAGAATGGGAGAAGTGTCTGAACTTGCCTTTAGATGTGCAAGAAGGTGACTTTCAAACAGAAGTTTAACAAAAACAAACTGAACAAAACAGAAACAAAACAAAAGTAATTCATTGCACTGACAATAAAGAGACTTTGGGAATCCTGACAGTCCTGACGCTCCTGTCTGAACATTGTGACTCCTTTACGTCAGGCTCTTCCTGTGCCAAATGTCAGTGTGTTTTTTTCGTACAGTATATTCCCACTAGTGCAGCTAGTGGAGAACCAGGTGTACAATTCTTACCATCGTGTGTTGTAAGTACCCGTGGAATGGATTTGTAAGGTAATCTTTATAGATAAACCTCAAGCAACGATTCATGTTGTAACAGCTTCATTTGGTTTAGTTTTCAAAAAACTTCACCATGAAGCACAATGTATATATTTATGCAGTTTTTAAAGTTTATAACAGTCTGTTTGGCCATTACTACACTTTTTACTTTATAATATAAAAGCAAAGTTTTTGTCATTAAATGAATGTCTGTTGAGCTACATTCTTCATTGCTTTAAATGCAATAAAGTAATAATCTCACTTTTATATGAATAATATATTTCACATCTTTATTATTGCAGTTTTCTCTGGAAAGCTCAGAGTAGCTTTCTCTGCTGCAGCTGTGTATAAAATATTTAAAATGTTGTATGGTGTAAATAAACCTTTGTCTACATATCAGTTTCCTAGTGCATTTTATTCCATATTTGTTTATCTTAAATTTGGATAAGATTTTCCTTAAAAACACACGTATTTAATAAGCATTTGCAGTTTTAATAGTATGTTGTATGTAGCTTCTGGAAGAAGTATCTAAATCATATTAGGAGGCATAATCATATTCTATAGCCATTCTGCATTTTCTTAGGTATTTTTTGGTGACAATGTACCATATAAATTGGACTTTTCAGAATACTATTACAGTTGTTCTAAGTATTTTTGTCTAGTTCCAGAAGGACAATTAATGGACAGTAATTTAAGTTTCAATTCACAGCACCCAAAGAAAATGTTGACTTAAACTCATTACATCTTCTGCATGGTTTTGTTGCTGTATAACTAGAAAGACTTTCAAGACAAAAAAAATTGTGTTTCAGAAAAAAAAAAACAACAAACAAAACAGAACAAAAAAACCCCAAACAAAATCAAAAACCACAACCCAAAACCCTGAATGTGTTTTATTATAAATCAAGAGCAGAGCATGATTTGTTTTGAAAATACAGTTAAACAATTAGGAATAGGAAAATTAAATCTCCTTTTCCATGCTTACAACCAAAAGCAGATCTTCAAAAATCATTTATCCACAGCATAGCTGTGGGGGACATGGATCTTCAGATGTCATATTTCGAGAAAAAAGTTTCAAAGACTATTTTGGTCCCTGCTGTATGAAATTGAATATGCTGCAGCCTACTATCTGGAGAGCTCTTGGAGAGGAAGAAAACATGACCACCAATCTGCTTAGGAAGGAAAAAGACTAGAATAGAGGCTTGTCAGGGACAACTTAACCCAGAGCACTGGTAGAAGAAGATCAGCATCCATCTGTTGAGAGAAAAGTACTTAGGATCAACCCTGGGACCAACCTTCAGAAAAAATTTCCATCTGTCAGTCCTTTCTCCAGGCCATAATATGATATTTAAGCCACTAAAAGGAGCCTGACTTTGCCTGCTTTGACTGAGCAACTCATGCAGAGTGCAGACTAATCTAATGCTTCAGGGTCTAAATCTTTTAACAAGTAAGAAATAACTAGCTACCAACCTGGTATCAAGTCCATTAACTTGTTTAGGTGCCTAGAAGTCAGATGATGGCACCCTCAGTAAGCTCAGAAATTACACTAAATTGAGTGAGAGTGTTGGTCTGCTGGAAGTCAGGAAAGCTCTGCAGAGGGATCTGAACAGGCTGGATCGATGTGCCAAGGCCAATAGTATGAGGTTCAGTAAGGCAAAGTGTGGGGTCCTGCACTTCAGTCACAACTATTCCAAGCAGCTCCACAGGCTGGGGGCAGAGTGACTGGAAAACTGCCCAGTGGAAAAGGCCCTGGGGTTGCTGGTTGACATCCATATCTGAACATGAGCCAGCAGTGTGCCCAGGTGGCCAAGAAGGCCAATGGCATCCTGGCTTGTATCAGCAATCGTGTGGTCAGGGAAGAGATTGTCCCTCTGTACTCAGCACTTTGAGGCTGCACCTTGAATGCTGTGTCCAGTTGTGGGCCCCTCACTTCAGAAAGGCATTGAGGTGCTGGAGCTTGTTCAGAGAAGGGCACTGAAGCTGGTCTAAGTCCTATGAGGAGCAACTGAGGGAGCTGGGATTGTTTAGCCTGGAGAAAAGGAATCCCAGGGGAGATCTGATTGGTCCCTATGACTACCTGAAAGGAGTTTGTAGCCAGGTGGGGCTTGGCCTCTTCTCCAAGGCAGGCAGCAACAGGAGAAGAGGAAACAGCATCAAGCTGCACAACGGGAGGTTCAGGTTGGACGTCAGGAAGAATTTCTTCACTGAAAGTGTAGCTAAGCATTGGAACAGCCTGATGGGGGAAGTGGTAATGTCCCCATCCCTGGAGGTGTTCAAGAAATGACTGGACGTGCCATTTGGTGCTGTGGGCTAGAAGGTGATGTTCAGGCAAAGGTTGGACTTGCTATTGGAGGTCTTTTCCAACCTAAATGATTCTATGATTCTATAATGTAATACATCAATCAAACAGAACTGGCACTTTTTCAAGAGGATGGTGGAGAAGGAGGCAGATGGTAAGGCTGGCTATGCAGCCTACCAACTCCTGAGACCAGATAGTGCACCAGAAACCTCTCACTCTTGTTTTACATCAGGTTATAATCTAAAAGTAACCTATTTTCCTTTCAGGTACAGCTACAACAGAAACTTCACATCTTTTTAAAGATTTCATTTGGTATGTTAGCAAGTCTTAATCAGAGCATGTTTTAAAAAATTTCTCATTTTTGATACTGAATCAGGAAGCTTAGGCACTTGAATCCAGATAATAAGCCTTAGCATCCTCCTTGACTGAGCTAAACGTAATACAAATCTAGAACACCTTGGTATTTTAATAACTGTAGTGCAGAGATTGTTTTCATAAGCTTTCCATCACCTGTTCAATTATGGTCTAGTTAACTGCAGAAAGCATAGGGGAGGCTGCAAACTTACACAGGAAACATGATAAAATCAGTTTATACTCAATATGTGACTGACCCAGTTGTGCTGTTATTAATAACCCAGTGGATTCAGGTTCAGCATTAGCCTGGGTGTTTATGTATCACATGGCAGTCACAGATGTATTTTCAGTGTATGAGCAGCAACATTCAGTGTCTCTTTATTTAGAGCTTGTGCTGTCCTGACCAGAAAATGCTAGAGATTTTTATTTTCCTACATATTTTGTATTTAGAAATTAAAAGCATGCTGAAACCCAGTATATATGTGAATAAACTAGGGAACAAGAGGCTGGAGAACAGCACTGCAGAAAGGGCTCTGGGGGTCCTGGTTGATGGCAAGCTGAATATGAGTCAGCAGTGCCCTGGCAGCCAGGAGGGCCAACCGTGTCCTGGGGGCATCAGGCAAAGCATCGCCAGCTGGGCAAGGGAGGGGATTGTCCTGCTCTGCTCTGCACTGGGGCGGCCTCACCTTGAATATTGTGTGCAGTTTGGAGCACCACAATATAAGAAAGATATTCAGATCTTAGAGACTGTCCAAAGGAGGGCAATGAAGATGGTGAAGGACCTCGAGGGAAAGCCGTATGAGGAGTGGCTGAGGGCACTTGGTCTGTTCATCCTGGAGGAGACTGAAGGAAGACCTCATTGCAGTTACAACTTCCTCATGAGGGGAAGAAGAGGGGCAGACATTGATCTCTTCTCTGTGGTGACCAGTGATAGGACTTGAGGAAAAGGCAGGTAGCCAAGTTGGGGGAGCTTTAGGATGGATTTCAGGAAAAGGTTTTTCACCCAGGAGGTGGTTGATCACTGGAACAACTCCCCAAGGAAGTGGTCACAGCACCAAGCCTGTCTGAGTTCAAGAAGTGTTTGGACAATGCTCTCAGCACATGGTGTGATTCTTGGGTTATCCTGTGCAAGGTCAGCAGCTGGACTCATTGATCCCAATGGGTCCCTTCCAACTCAGCATATTCTATGATTCTGTGATTCTCTGATATGCCTGCTTCTTATTAAAGCAGAGTTTGTTTTTTGTCAGCAAGATGCCACACATACTTACAGTTTCTGCTCAATGTCTCTGAAATGATGCCAGTCAGACTGAGCCCAGCAGGGAAGTACAAACTTGTATGTACTGGCTTAAATGTTTGTAGAGCCCTGAGCAGATGTTTGGTATCATTTTATATGCAAATAAAAATTGCGTCAGGAGTCCCTAAATTATACTAGACACAGACATGACAGGGGGCCCTGCATCTGCCTTCCAGAGCCGGCTAATGCCACTCAGCATGCCTTGGGCTACCTCAGCTGGACTCCAGCTGCAGCTGCAGGAATGTTCAGGTGTTTGAGAGTGGTTCAGGTGTTTGAGCTAGCCAGAGTTGCTGCAGCTGGCACTAGAGTATACTGAGGCAGTTGAGCTCAGCCCAGAGTTTATTCAGAAGCATATTGAAATATATGTTCCCTAGATGTATATAGAAAAAGCAAAAACATTTTCTTGTGAAAGACCTCATTTTCTCAACAGTTGCAATACACTTAGCAATCATATTAAAGCATATGCAGTTCCTCTTCCTAGTGCATACATAATCAGGGAAAGATTTTTTTCTATCAAGTCAATGCTAAACAAAATATGGCCTGGATTTTTCAGTATAGGGAAGCAGTGCCTACGGAAAATGTAGCTGAGCAGCCATAGATCACTCAGACAGCAGTTCAAGATGTCCATGATTTCAGATCCAAGGCTGGGTTTGGTGTTGGTAGCAAAATTATTTGCAACATGGACCTTTCCCAAAGTGATGTTATTTAATCCAGAATCTTGGAGGTTAACTATGAATTAGTCATTATTAAACTTCAGCTCATACTCTGGAATATGTCTCATTAAGAAGGAAAGAGGGTGTAAGTGATGCTACATGGGATGAGAGGTAGGATAGCAGAGCTGCCATTCTGATGCATTTTTGGAGTGCCATGGGATTAATGTTGGCATATACGTAATGCTAATGACTCTTTAGAATGAGTATTTAGGACAAAGTATTAACAAAAGACACAAAGAGCTAGGGGTCTTTTCCATTTAATTAACTACCGAGTCTTAGTTTCTTCACAGTTGTGAATCAGTGCTTTTGGAAATGTTGTCCCCGCATCCTCCTGTGAGATCATTATTTGCTTCCTTGATGATAAGACATAAATCACCTAATATTGTTTTACGTGGTATTAAACTGGGGTGATTTCTTTTAAAAGGAAACAAAAACCGAACAACCAGACAAGAAAACCTCCAAGCCCCAAGCTGCATCAGGTGAAATGTTCGCAGGCTTTGGCATGTCTCCCTTTCCCATAGTTGCTAGGCAATGCTGTACGTAGAAACCAGATTTAACAAAACGTCTGCTTCCTGCTTGGAAGCAGGCATCCATCACAGCATCAGCAGTGTGCTTTCCATCAGGTTATACAAGGGGATATGGAAATCTCTGTTAGCAATCAGCAGATGGAGACATTGTGTATTGATAGTAGGTTTCCCATTGCTCAGGTTAGAGTCTGTGCTGCATCTCTGGATAAATCACAAGAAGCAGTTTGTATATGCAAACTTTTTTCCTTCTCTCAAAAAAGTCTTATGTGATTCATTTCTAGCCAGGTCTCAAACAGTGAAATGCTGTAATCTTTTCTAGTTACTTTTCTAGCAACATCTTTCTTTGTATGGGAAGCAAAAGAGGTCTCACTAAGAAAAATTCAGTTGGTGATAAGATAGGCATGACTACTTACCCTAGCACTCCCACTGAAATGTTCTGTCCATTAATTACAATTGTAAGATAAAGCAAGAGCCATTTATCTGGTTTTGACACAATTGCCTCTTAGGCTGCATTGGTCCATCCTGTGCCACTGAGTTACACAAATTAGCTATGCGGCAGTACTGCTTTTCTTGTTTGCTTTGCTCTAGTTTCATTTTATATCTAATTTTTTCTTAAGAGAAGCAGTTAATGACTTTAACCAATTCAGCTTTCTCTCTTGGCTATACAAGTTTCTGTTATAGGTCTCACAGTCACCTCTTTTTTCAGGATTATAAACCCACACTCAATTCCTGCACAGAAGTCCTTCTCCGATTTCTACCATCCCTAAATCCTTTACAGCTTTTCCAGTTCTGCTAAAGTTCTTAGAAGTTTTCAGTAAATCTTGAACTCATTATTCTGTTTGACCCATGTAGAAAAAGGAAAAACTCAACCAGGAATGTTCTAAAATTCCTTTTCATTCAGTAGGGAGGGGAAATGAAGATGAAAACTCAAAAATAATTTAATTTTCACTGTTTTATCTAACCATTTTCATGGAAAACACATGACCAAAAACTATGAGCATGAAATGGGCACCAGCAACTTCTCTTAAGTAATCGTCTCAATGAGTGGACTTTAGTAATACTTTTTTTTTCTGCTGCTCCTTCCCTCTGGTGCTACGATTGCAAATTTTCTTTTGTAAGTAGCACTGCTGCAGCAAGACTGGCAGAGAGCTCTCTACGGCACATTGACTGGGTTTTACTTCCAGAAGGTGAGCAAGAACTATGTGAATCCTTTCAGACAGTTGTTTCCTACATCCTGCAAGCATGCTGAATTCTGGGCTTTCCTTCAGCTTTTGTAACCCTCCTTCCTCCAGCTGTTTGTTCTAAGTGATGTCCATCCCTTCCTGATTCTCTTCTTTAAAAACGAGAATGGGCACCTAAATTAGGGAAGGGCTTTGGAGGTAATGCTCATGACTGCCTATCCCTGTGACTACGAGCTAAGCATCTGGAGAGAGGTGGGATTTAAGAAACTGCTCTAGTCTCAGTGTTTGTTTTCATGTTGATTAGCCTGGACACCCGCTGGGAAGTCCGGCTGGATGTGTACTTTGTATGCATTTTATAAGCAGATAATATGCCTTGTTCAGCATACGGAGTCAAGCTTAGGAAACAGGCACCTAAATATTACATAACGCAATACTGACCATCCAAAAATCTATGCCCTTTTGTGAATTAAATTCTTAGGAATTGAAATACTTTTAAAAATCTAGTCCTCAGAATCCAATTAAAAGAACAGCAACAAGATAGTGTTTTTTGCCATTCAGTGCCATTCAGTGATTTATTGCATTATGTCCCTAGGCTGTTGACTCAGGAAATTGCAAGAGGTGATGACTGAAGGACCTCATAGTACAAAAAAAGAAACTGGAATTGATTAGTATGTATTTTCAATTTCTTGTTCAGTGTCTCCTTGGACCTAACCACTTTGTTTCCTGCTCTTCTCAACAATTATATATTAGGAAAAGATTTTCACAAGTGTTTTCAATAATTAGGTTTTTAAATCAAGCAAGAATTAGGTATGGTTTCTAAAGACAGATAGGTAGAATCCATTATATCTAATTTAGAATTCTAACTAAAACATTGTCCTGCCAAGCACAGAACTCTGCAGGGTAATCTAACTTTGCCTATCGTAGCTGTCCAGGTTCTTTCTGCAACCTGAAGAAATAGGGAGGCACCTCTGAAGCCCAGCTAGACCCAGCCAGTTCTCTAAGTACAGACTGATTGCACAGAAAATTTAAAAGCCTCCTGAGGGCAATAAAATTCTTCTAAATTAAGTACCAGATTTTAAAAGATTTAGACATCAACATGTGAGCTAATGTCTGAACTCCCATTATAATCACTGAAGAACAGGTCAATACAGTCAATGGAGTCTAAAAGCCAGTTCAGCTTATCCATTACTAGAAGAAGGACCCAGCTAATATGAGATGTCCTACAGTCTGTGAGACATTTACATGGGGACTGAACATATGAAATACAACTGAGAGGAGACCTACAACCTTCTGGTCCCAGCAGTGCCCTACACCACATCAAAAATATACTAGCCATTTGTGTTTGGACACAGGAATTTAACTCCAGAGGAAGACTTTCCAAGATGCTCTGGGATATCCTGCCTCCAGCTATCACTCCTGAGTGGCATGGAGTTATAGATCTTACGTCAGATTTTCCAACTTCATATGAATGTCAGAGCTACCCTCTATCACACATTGCCACTACTTACTCAGAATCTACCTTGGCTGCTCCTCTTTTGAGCATTTATTTCAGTTCAAGCACAGGATCCACTTTCTCTGTAATTTTATTATTACACCTCTAAATCCTGTATGTGGATTATCCAGATTCTCATCCTCTTGAGAGGTAAAGAACTCACAACTCAGTGCAACCTAAACTGCAAAGTATCAGTAGACTGTGAAAAAGCATGTCAGACAGACATGACAAGTCATGGAGCCAGGAAAATAACATGTTATGTTTTGAGCTGATGTTAGATTTCAGCTACAAACGGTCTAATGTAGAATATGAATGTTTACCATTCTCACCTGTCACTGCAGTCTTGATTTCTCACTCTGTGACGATGTCCTAACTATTGCGCAACTAGTGAAACTACTTTTTTTTTGTTTTGTTTGCTTTTTGAATTCTAGCCCCTTATGTTCATCATTCTGTTAGCATAAAAGCCAGACTTGAGAAGATGACGAGTGTGTTTACTAGGGTTACCGTCCAATCCCTTCCTGAAACTTAGAAGGTGGTGGTTCAAACCATTCTAAGATGAGTAGGATGGGGAAGTTTTCCAGCTTCTTCATGTTGTCTTCCAACCAGCAGATAGTTATGCAAGGAAGAAAAGACAGTCCCACTCTCAGAACAGATAAAGTCAGTAGTAGTTAGAGGGTAGACTATGAGAAGACATCGTGCACTATAATTGACACCAAAACATTAGAGTGGTTTCTCAACTGTTCCCTTAACAAATCAATTTGGTCTTGGGATGCCACAAATAAAAACCAATTTCCAAGGGAGATTACACAGAAGCAGAGAAGATAATCTCTGACACCAAAAACACCACTCCAACTATCATAGTGTGAGAAAGGAGGGAATAGTGTTTTGTTTTACAGTCCAACCCTAACTGTGTCTTAAACAGTGGCTTTCAGGTTCTCTATACGGAAAACTATGTTAAAAAAAAAAAAATTCATTATCTCTCAACTAAGAAAATGAGAGAATATTATAAAATATTTTTAAATATTTTTAAAACTCCCATGCTTAACTCTTGGTCTGAAATAGCTCTATGTAATTTCAACATACAGAATTTTCAAGAAAAATTTTTCAAAATCATCTGCCTCAGGACTGTCCTTTGGTTATAACATGGCAGCTATTTTTTGGAGGCTTTGATGGTTTTGGCTGGTGTAGAGTTAATTTTCTTCCCAGTGGCTACTAAGGAGCTGTGTTTTGGATTTATGCTGAACACAGTGATGGTAATGTTTTTGTTACTGCTAAGCAGTGCTTACACAGAGCCCAGGCCTTTCCTGCTTTTTGTACTTCCATACTGGCAAGGAGATTTGGAGTGCATGAGATATTGGGAAGGGACACAGCCAGGACAGCTGACCCCAGTTGCTCAGAGGGGTATTCCATACTATACGACATCATGCTCAGTGTATAAAGCGGGGAGGAGAAGGAGGAAAGGGGGACATTTGAAGTGACGGTGTTTGTCTTCCCATGTAACCATCACAAGTGATGGAGCCTTGCTCTCCTGCAAATGGCTGAACACTTGCCTCTCCATGGGAAGCAGTGAATTAATTCCTTGGTTAGTTTTGCTTGTGTGCACAGCTTTTGCTTTCCCTATTAAACTGCCTTTATCTCAACCCATGAATATTCTGGCTTTTAGCCTTCCAATTCGCTCCCTGATCCCACTGGTCGGGGAGTACAAGTATGGCTGCATAGTGCTTGGCTACTGGCTGGTATTAAATCACAGCAGGGACAACCATCCAGATGATTAAAAGGTATTATAACATTTGCATATATTTGAAGTGAAAAGGGACTATTTAACTTTGACCTGGAAATTACAAAGATACGTGTCTTGAATTAAAAGAAGATTTTACGTAGTTTGTTTTTTCTTTGATTTACCATGGCCGCTTAAGACCACTTAAGTTCCACTCTAACTGTGACATCAGTAAAGAAACTGATTAATTTTGGGAGGGGAAGATCATTCTTTTCCCAGCAATTAATGTTTGCATAGGAAGAGGTCCCCTATTTTAATAAGGCAACCTATTTGAGGATGACAGCCTTCACAGTATGCATCAGACCTTCAGATCTTAAGAACTCAGTGTAAAAAGCCACCAAAAGGTAGAAAGAAAACATCCTTTTTTTCATCTTGTTTGTAATGAGTTCCCAAGACAGAGTCCAGTTTTTGCATCTAAATCTGTTGTACAACCAGGAATGAGGACCTCTTCTTCCATTTTCAGTACACCGGAAATCACAAAACACTGGAGTACTTTGGAAAGTTCAACGATCTGAAGACACCACAGCGTTCACTACAGCTATGGAATCAATAGCACATTTTGAGTTGGTTTTTCGCTGGAAGTACGTGACTACAAAACCCTGGGTTGTCAGTTATTTTTTTATGTTTTTGCCATTTTGAAAGTTCAAGTCCTCAACATTTGCTTCTAGTCTTGTTCAGTTTTGTGGCATTGTATCAGCAAGCAAAGACATAAGCAGACAACTTTTTGGAGAGGTGTAGCTTCCCAAAGCTATTCCATAGAGAATTTTTTTCTCAAGAGATGTTGTCTGATTTGGAATAATTTGGAATAAAATGTATCAACCAAAGGTTACTAATTGAGAACAAATAAGCAAACAAAAAAAGCCCGGGATACTGTTGTATATATCTGCTTCACATTGCTGTTGGCCCATCCCTCCTGTCTCTCTGCATGGCAGTCCTGCTTGGACACACCAACTGGTTGCCCCAGTGTAATGTCATCTGCCAACCTGATAAGAATGCACTACTTTGCATCTTTGACAAATATATTAAATTGGACAGGTCTCAGAAGACAACCTGCAGTGCTGTGTTTATAGTCTGCCTCTAATCAATTTTTTATCCACCCGGCTGTCCATCCATCCACTGCCATCTTCTTGACTTTTTAAATTGGTTACAGTCCCTCTAATAAGACCAAAACTACCAGCTCCTGCAGCTGGCACATCTGCCAACCATTTCAGTTCAGCAAGGATGGATCTCCCAAGCTAATATTTGGAATTTAACAGGCTGCAGCTCACACACTGCTTGAAGATCTCTTCCATGGAATAGGCAAAAACATTAAGTTAGATTATTTGAGGAAACCTGTCTGTTTACAGGTATGTACTTCAGATAATTAAACAGCTGTTGCCATACCAGCTGCTGTGTCAGGAAAAGCTTCTCAGCTTGCATGCACATTTAACACTGTCACACAGACCACAGACAACAGACCATATTTGTCTTTCTTTAATCACTGTGTTTTGACTACCTGTGGCCTGTACTATGACTTAGATATTGATTTTAGTCTTTAATAGGGTAAATATTGATACGGTTATAATGTTTATCGAATTTCCAGATTGCCTTTCTGCTCCAGCTAGGTGACTGGTTTTAGCATCCATTACAATGTTGACTAAAAAAGATATATTTGTTATAATTTTTGAAAGTGAAAAATTAATGTATTCTCCATTCCTCCAAAATAACTCTTTTAAAAAATTCTAACCACTTATTGAAAGTTAATAAAAAATCTGTGGGAATAATATTTCAGGATAGTAATATATTTATTTTCAAATATAGATGATGACTACTTTGGAATCTTATTTTTACATTATAACTGTGTTATATCTTACTGTTATTAGCCATAATAGACCATTTGATTACCTAAATGACACATTAATGCATTCTCTTGTTTTTCTGTTTCTGAGCAGGAGGGCGAGCACACCTCTTCCTGTCCCCCAACTTGGGGCTGTCAGCGGCTTCACAATGAGACTCCTGCCTTGAGTCTGCCACAGCAATTTGCTGCCCGCTAGTAACAAGTCAAGCTGCAGTTCGACCGCTGTGGAATTGCCAAGGCTGAAAAGATTTTGCTCAAGGTCCCCAGGGCGTGTTCTGGGACAGAGCAGGTGTGCGCTTCAGGTGTTGCTCTGTCCACCACTCACATCAAACCTATCTAGGTCTCAGGCATACGAATGTGCTTGGCTGCTCGACCTTTCTTTCCTTTGTCTAACAGCAGAGCACAGCACACAGTGCATTATTTTTGGTATCATTGCAGATTGCCAAGACAGAGTAGGTGAGGGAAGACCATGGCAGAGGCAGTGTCATACAGAAGGGATGGCCCAGCAGCAATAGGCCTGTCAATTGCCAGGACGTCACTTGTTCATTTTTCAAGAAAATGATTCTTTCCCCCAGCTCCTGAGGAGCTGTGTGCTGCTGCCCTCCCATACTGAAGCTCCACCAGGAATACAGCTGAAGCCAGATGTGTGCTCAGAAGGAATCTTTCAACATGTCCTTCTCCACCTGTGCTGATGTTCTTCCACCACCAGTCTAAATTCCTGCCCTTAGTGTGGAGATGCACATAACTCCATCCCCTTCTTCTGCAGGCCCATGTAGAAGTGAAACAATTAGCAACACTGTAATTCCCTTTGATCAAAGGAGTGAAAAAAATCCCACCACCAGCATAACCTACCACTGTGCACACTCATTCTTCAGAGCAGAGGAGACATGACCAGATACCATTGCTGCACGCCAGCATGAAGATCCTGGGCATGCTAGTCCTGATTGAAAAGCATGAGAGAAGTGAAAGCTCTGCTCCTCCATCCTTCTCTCAAATCTAAGAATGATGAGGGGTGCACATTACCCTCTGCCTGGCACCATTTGGGATGTGCAGCACACTTCTGGGATGTGCAGAAGCAAACTGATTGTTCTGCCTCTGCCACTCACCTTCCTGCCATACCTGACTGACAGTAGTACTGATCATCTAGATCCAAGAAGGATGAGGAAACAAACTGAACTGTCTCAGCCATTTAGTGGAAAAAAATGAGTCAAATATCCCATTCTCCTTTCTGAAGAATTAAGAATGATGGAATTGCTAAGACCTCTGTTGCGGACTCTTGTTTGCTGGCCTGATGACTGAGGGATGGTATTGAAAAGATGGAGGGGACTGTAAGAGAAAACATAGAGTCTAAAATAGATTGAAAAGAGACTGGAGGACTTTAGTAAGGGTGTTTAAATGGCCTTTTTGTCTCAAAAGCCTCCCTAAAAAACCTTTATCCACTCAAGTCATCAAAGGAATTCCGCAGTGATCAGAAACCAGATTATTACGATTCACTGATTTCCTAGCTCAAGGAGTGACCATTGCAAAATTCACTACCATTTCAAAGGGATGCCTCATCTCAGCAGTTGCTTTTTGTGTCCCAGATGTCTATCTGCCCTCTCTGTGAACTGACACACAGTGGTATGCTAGTTAGTTCCACTTCTACATCAAAGCTCATAAAATCAACCCACAGTTCTCTCCAGGATGTGAATGTTTATGAAACACCAGTCACCAGCCTTGACTGACAACTCCTCCTGCAACCAACGGCACCTATTTGTGAAGCCAGCAGGCTTTTTAGCTTCATGCTACACAACAATAGCATCGGAGTCAAACATCATGAAAACTGAATTAACCTGCATGAGAAACAGACAAGTCAGTGAGTTCTTCGTGCCCGGGAATGCTTCAGCTTTTTTGCAGCCACATTGTCATCTGTGTCACCATAGATGGAGACAAGCAAGAAAAATGTATCCCCTACTGCCTAAGGCACTCTGGACAGTCAGAAAGGCTGGTGGAGATTTTATTTTGGTGACAGCTGGAGGGACCTAGAGGGCTGTCAGCTCTAATACTGTCAGATTGAGGACTAATTCCCACATGCAAGATGCAGGTATAGGCATCAAAATTTGGAACCCACTCAATCAGGGGAGCAGCAACGTCTGCTCTGGTCAGCAGGGGATGTGGCATTTGCTCAGGTACTCTAAAATACACAGGTTTGGGGGGTTGCACTTCAGCAGAGTGATCTCGAAGACATGCATAAGTTGACTGTTCACATTCCCTAGTACTGGAAAATCCTTCTCTTTTACATGGGAACAATACAGATTTACTCCCAAATAAAAAAGAAAGATCATAAATGAAATTACTTTGAGTGCAGGTAAATCAATTTACTTGAAGAGATAAGCAATTTAGGCCAGGTTTTGTTCTTTGTTATACTGTATAAAATCTGGAATAAATCCATGGGTCTCATCAGAGCTGTCTCTTTTTCATACCAGTGTAAACAAAGCAAGAAAAATCTAGCTAGCTCTTTCCTCGTGCTAGCGTAAATAGAGATTTGCACATCTGATGTGTATGCAAAGTGATTAAATTTCTTCTGTCAATCTAAATATATATATAGTTCTTTCACTAAGTCAGGAAAACACATCTACGCATTTGTTTTCTTTTTCTTCTTTTACAGGAAGACACAGGTAAGGACAGGTCATTGACAAGAGGAAGAAGTTGAACTCTAGCTAACGTTATTGATGTCCCAAATTCCATAAAAAACTTCCCAGAAACACTGAAAATTTCAGTCTTGTTTGAAACTTTTCTACAGGCATTGCAGGCAATGCTAAAAATAAATAAATATTACCTTCCCTTAGGGCTATTCGTTAGGTTTTCATAATTGCACTGTTTCCTAGATGAGTTATGTCACAGATACACATCTGTGTAATTTTTTTATTGTATATATTCAGTCTGACTTTAAAATCCAGAAAATGGAAAAATAACAATTCCTTCCTAGGAAATTTATTACTTTAAGTGTCAAACATTAGGCTTTTCAAGATTTGTGAACCTGTAATGAGTGAATAATTTTATGTGGAGAGTCCGATCCTGAATACAATTACTCCACGCTCAACTGGTTATATTTTCAAGAGTTTGAACAAAGACAGAAAGCTTTTCACCTGAACTTCTTCATATCTGAGACTTCTTTCCTTGAACTGAACTTGCTGTATGCCAGATTTTGATTATTTTAGCTCAATTTGAGATTCTCCTTGAGAGACCGGATCACTGCATGTGTCATCTGAAGAGTCTGAAGGGAATACACAATGGGCTCCTCCTGTTCTGCAGAAATTAACCCAACAAACCTCCAGCACACTAATCCCGCAGATATGAGATGTTCTCAGGAGGCAAAGTTTCACTAGGAACCTGGTCCTTGCTTCACATTGATCTTGGCAGATTCCTTAATCCCCTAGGGCAAGTCTGACCAACTTGAAACCCTGCCATCCTGACAGATTGGTGCAAGTATGAGGACATGAGACAATGTACAATATGTGTGTGAAATGTGGCAATCCCCTGATAAACTATGAAATGATTCTCTGCATGGAGTTTCCGTAACTCCTACAGACAGGGTAAGTGCTCAAAAATTGCAGTAAACATAAAAATTTAAAAAAAAAAAAAATTAAATGAAAATAGAATGAAACAAATAAAATTAACTTCCACAACTGCTAGAGGTTGGACTCTGACCTTTACACATGTAGGTGTTTGTGAGTGTGTATCTGCAGAAAAATGTTAGGGAAGGTACTAAGATGTACTTTCCTATCTCTTCCATATCTGACAGCAACTTCATTGTTTCTGTGTGCAAATTTCATACCCTCATAAATCAAAAGCAGAAGCATTTATTACAAGTGATGTTTTCAGTGACTAAGAAACACATCACTTTTCTTCTATAAAATCAAAATTCAAGTGTGTCCATACCAAGTGAGTTAGTTGTTTGTACAAGTTTCATTAGTGCATGACCAATAGAAGAAAAAAATAAGCACATCTTTCTAAGGGAAGAACTTTGCTCCACAAGTAACTGCAGAAAGCCAGATTCTGGTATACTGTCATTTGGCTCTTCATTTGGGTCTTCATGAACTCAAGTTATAAAAAAGAGCATCAGTCATCCCACAACCAGCTACTCCTAGATTGCTGCAAGCAAAACTGTGAACACCAGGCGAGACACAATCCTCCCTGCTACTGTGCAACATACCACCACCGGCAATCTGCTGCATTTTTCCTTGCTATACCAGTAAATGACCAGGGTGATTTTAGCAATAAATACATCTAGACTCCACCTCTAAAAAAATCACATTTTTGCACTCCTGCAGTAAATTGTACTTAAAGATATGAAAACTAAAATATTTATTTTCAACATCATTCTTACAGAGTATTTTTGATTTGCCTCTTTGGCTTTGGCTGTTGTGTTTTTTTTTTCAATAAAAGTAGTCCCAGGTAAACCTGAAGGCTTCAAGAAATCTGAATCATATAATGAAAAGCAATTTACCATTCTGCCTGGAGAGAGAGGTTTTCAATCAGTGTGTCCTTCCTGCAATGACTTATGGATCAGAAGCACAGAGGTTCTTAAAAAAAAAAAATACAATCAAGTGAAGATGAATATAACAAGGTGTAGGCTGAGAATAGCACAGACAAGAAAACAAATGAGTGGTTCTGTCAGGGAGACCCAATGGAAAATTAAAAGAGAATAGTCCTGGGCCAGGCACTCTGCAAGATAACATGATAGAAGTTATAGAGGATGAGGTACATAACAGAGCAAGTTGTAGAAGCAAAAATAATAGAGAGGTGAGGCAGGAGAAGTACAGGAGCAGTCAGTCCCAGGTACGGCTGAAAAGGACTGGGACACTGCATGACTGACAGCACACGCTTGGTTTCATCGGTTGCTGTTGCAACTCATACCTGAAATGTCCAAGACATGTATTTCTCCACATCTTAAAATTATTAAAAACAGGTGACACTCCAAGGAACATATGAATTTTTATAAAATATTTCAATTTAAAATATATAAAAATAATAAATTTTTAGAATAATAGTGGTCTGTCCACTGCAGCTGAATAAAGTAACTCAAGTTCTGCTGTGTTGATCCAGAAATTACTTGCTGCCATCCAAATAAGGCAACTGGAAGTCAAAGGCAGAGCAAACAATGCTCAAAGGGAGATCTTGCAAATACATCTGAAGACACTTCCCTCAGCCTCTCATACCAAAAGCAATTCTGTTTGCTGAGGGCTGTCCTTGACCTACCTCCCAAACTCACAGCAATAGGAATATTTTGTCATGAGATCATAGAAATACTGGTCCAGGTCAAAAGTTTCCAGAAGTGAGTTTGCAGTAGTCACAGGGCAGAAAGGCACTCATAACATGAAGATAAGAAAAGTCATTAACAGCCTTGAAGTACATTTCCACCACCCTCTGGACCTCAGACCTGTGAATAATCCATGTGGAGTGCACATATTAGTCATGGGTACAGTGGAAATAATTTGCCTGACTGTTATGCAGCATCCCCCTTAAACCAGAAGGGGAGCAAAACTAGGCATTTAAAACTTAGCACACTACAGCACAATTCAATACAATATAGTAATTATTGTCTTTCATCAAAACAACTTCCTGAGCTCCCTTAGAACTAACACTCATGACACATGAATTCTTGTTGAATTATTTTGGATGACCCTGACTATCTTCTAACACCAATGGGTTTAGAAGGCTTGGCCTGATGATCACCTATCTGAAAGATATTATTTAGTCTCATTCTCTCTTGGCTTTTCTCCAAGCCTGCAAAATAAGGCACTTTTCATAGGCTTAAAGCAAGACAATACTGCTTAACAAATCTGCCAGGGCTGGTGTGTTTAACAGCACTCACTCTAGAAGGATGTGCTGAACTACACATGATTTTTGAGGGACATGATTTGTGACAGCTGTGATTATTAGTGTCCTTGAATGCTTTGGGAACCCAAGCCAGGGTAGCAGGTTAATATTCTTCAATACAGCGTTTTAAAAATATGACTGCACTTGCTCCTGAGCAAGTGCACATGAAGGAAGTAATCTACATGAAATTAAGGAAAAGAAACTTCAGTCTTTGGTGTAATAACTCTTTATGTACACAAAGCAGAGAAAAAGCCACCGATTCAAAGTAGGATTATTTTCAACAGTTTTTCCCAGTCCCATGATAGAAAGAAGGCTGACTTTTTGAGTGCAGATCCATCGTTCAATTATATTCCGTTTCCCATGTGCTTGCTTTTCCTCTTTTGATAGAAAAAAACCTTATAAAACTGTTTTGAAGACCTTTGTAATAGTAAGGTGAGTGGGGGCACAAAGGTGAAAAGCATGCTCTCCCCGTGACAGAGTAGTTCACACAGCAGGTTGCATTTGGAGGAGCATGGCAAGTGAGGGAAACTATATTCCATCTACTCAGCAGTGGTGAAATGCATCTGAAATAGTCTCTAGCGCCTAGTCTTGGTCCCCCACAGTTCAAGAGGGATGTGGAGAAAGTGGAGAGTGTCCAGCAGAGGGACTCCATGACAGTCAGGGGTCTAGGGCACATGATCTACCTCTATGAGAGAAACTGACTTGCAAAAGTCCTTTCCTACCAACGTTCCTATCAACCTCACACAGGTATAATCCATGCTGCTTCTGAATTGTGAGAGACTCCTGAGAAAATCACGGGGGTGTGCAACAGAGGAGCTTTTTCAATTTTATTTTTTTTTTTTGACAGTTAAGCAGGGCTTTATACAGATGAGAGTGTAATGAATGTGAGACACTCAAAAGATGCTTCAAAAGGCATTTGGAATTAAGGCTTTAAGGTGTTTTTTAAAAAGGTAAAAAGGAATTCCATAATGTTAAAATTCAAACATACTCTATGAGTACGAATAATGCAAAGGTGTCAACAACAAGCAGGAAATCATCTAAGAAAAAAATTAAAACATACTGCAAGAAAGCTAAAAACTGAGAGAAGTTCACTACAAAGAGGTACAAAAAAAACCCCTACACCTGCGTTTTTTAAATATGAAAATTAATGAAGAGTTGATGTTTGAAATGGAAAATAGTGGTAGTAGAAAGAGGGACTTCATATTTCTTTGTAATGGAACCACTGACCAAAATTCAAATAGGTAATGAAAATGCTCTTTATTTCACACAGGGCTTGAAGCTTCTGCTGTTTTAGCCAAAATGTTAAATCAAACCCTTCTGCATGAAAGTAGAAGTGAGTTTGGCCATTTATGTAATTGACATTTTTTCTAAAGATTAGTTTAAAAGCCAAGGTTGCAATTAAATTATGTTTTTAGGCATCTGTCTGCTTCTGGTCTAAACAAAGGACCAGGCGATGATGAGACACCACACCTGAACAAAATGCTATAATTTTCTCTACATTCTCCTGAGTTTTTAAATCATTTTAGAAATTACAGAAGATGAGTGTAATTCATAAAGGGAGATAGGTCAGACTGCAGAATGATTTGCTGCAATAAGTATGATAAAAAACCTCTAAATACATTTATAAGAAACATGAGCCTTTGACAACATCTGATAACTATTGTGGTATATCCAGCAAATACATTTTACAATATTTAAGGAGATAAGAGAATACATAGTTATGCATTTACAATTATACCTGAAGTCATTAACATTCAGAAATCACTTTAGTTTTTCCAAAATCAGCGAATTTTCATAGAACAGAAGGCTTGGTTTCTTGACAGATCTAAAATAATTTGGAAAATATTTTACATTTTTTGTTTTCTACTGAATAGGAGTATGAGGGATGAGCAAGGAATGGAAGTATTTCTGTATGAAGGGAAATTAGAATTGTGATTACAAAATTGTACTAGTACTGTTGTCATTGATCTAAGACTGCTGAAAAAAATGGTTCAGAGTATAGGGAATTCAATGAACATGGTTTCACACTAAGTAATCTGTTAATAAAAAATTAGGGGTTTTTTTTGGACAAGGGGAATATCTTCAATAGCAACCTTTTAGAAGCCAGAAATTATATAGATTTTCACTGTCAGCATCACCTGTCATAAAGTAAAATTCACTTCATAAAAGAAATCTACTTTTTTTTGCAATGCAACTTCTTGATTTTTCCTTGATACTTTTTTCTCATGGCAGCACCCAGAATCTTCTCAAGAGACTTCCAAAACCTCTACAGTACATTTCTATTTTTTTTAAACAAGTCTGACATATGTTAAGATTGCCAATAAGCCATTCAACTACTTATTTTTTTTTATTTGAAGCAAAGTTGTAACTGGTTCTCCTCTATCAAAAAGAATTGTAACATCCAGTTCATATGACTTGTTTTGATTCTCCCTTTCATCTCCCCATCAAGATTTGAAACAACTAGATAATGACTTCATCAAAATAAATTTAGAAAAGTGTGCTCAAATTTGCCTTCTAACTACACAACTGAATTTTATGCTAGCCACTTACCTTTGAAAATGTTATCTTGCCATTAAATTTTGTCTATTGAAATAAGTTCAATTTTTTTTTTTCTGCAGAATCAGAATGTAGCTCTTTTATGCATCCTAGACCTTTTCAGGATTTCTAGAAAGATTTTCAGAGATATTGTAATGGGACAAATGCCACACTAAACTGTTCTTTAAATCCACACAGCAGAAGAAACTGGTACTTGAGTCCACTCTTCAAAAGCAACAATTAAATGAGCTCAGACAATACTGGGTTTCAAATAGTACGACTGTAACATCTGTTGCTACAGACTCAGGTAAATATGAGTAGATATGTATTGTCATAACGCAGTTTAGTTTTGCAGCTATTTTCTGCACTATAATGTCACAGAGAGATTATTTAAATACAAAATCATTTTATCCCAGCATGTATTTTCTCATCAAATTAAAGTAAGTATTGGGAAATGGGTGAATATCTCATACACTTTAGTACAGCACAAATCAGTTGTGAACTATTAGCCTGATAATTTCTTTTCCAGGAAATTTTACATAAACTAACACTTTTAAACTCTTTCTGGATGAAGAATGTGTAGCACTCCCTACCACTGAATGACAGGAGAAGTTTGGGAAACCAGTTATGGGTACCTCTTAATGCTGGGCAACAATGACTGGCAGTTAAGCCTCACTTAAATGACTGTCTGGAGAAGCTAATGGTCTGAGACAATGTTCGTTGCTCACACAGTCATTAAGTATAAGAATCTACCTGACCTGGAGGTCATTACTGCTTACATTAATTACTGCAATGACAAATACTCCATGT
Source organism: Grallaria varia (assembly GCA_013396735.1). Taxonomy (NCBI): domain Eukaryota; kingdom Metazoa; phylum Chordata; class Aves; order Passeriformes; family Formicariidae; genus Grallaria; species Grallaria varia. The sequence continues at coordinate 60,476 of VWZG01004110.1, read as the reverse complement.
GACACTCTACCATGTCCCCCTAAAGTCATTTCTGCATCAAAACCTCCGCAAGATTTCAGATCTATGGTGACATCTGGCAGCCAGGAATAGCATGCATAAAAGCATTATTTGAAGATAAAACACCAAATGTTTGAACTGACCAGAACGACCAGCTCAGATTAAAGATTCAAATCAACAGGCAGATTCAGCCTGCAATTTCATCATTACCCTAAACATCCCTTCCCACAGAGTAAGTTAATATTAGCTATAGATCTCCCATACTTAGATTGTTCAGGAATTACAGCGTCTGCCTAAGCCTTTGCACTTGCCCAGCCTAAATAGTTTTTTAACCGGATATAGATCTTCTAGGAGCTACGTTAAATAGATTAAGGTGAAAAGGCTTGGTGCTTACTTGAGATGAAGTACAACAGGAATAACATGAATTACTATTGCTTATCTGACATTGGAAGCTGTAAATAAACCTGCAATTAGTCCATCTGCAATAACTGCACCTCATAAAACATATATGCCCTGAAAAGATTTGAGCTCTCTCAGTATATAAGCAAAAGATGGCAATAAATAAAAGGTCAGCATTTAAATGCATTTAAGAAATTCTTCCTAAAGAGACATTCTCAATATTGTCTAAGGTAAAAGAGACCTGGATCTCATGCCACCTCCAGGGACTTAATAGCTCACACTGCTGTTGCAGTCATAGCAAACACCACTCAAAAACATATTATGAATTGTCACAGGTACTTTCTTTACAGCTCGGATTCTTACTAACTGGCCTTTATTAATAGGTTTGCATTGTATTTTTAACTGATTGCAGTATTATTCCTCAGACAAACTGAAAGGTCATGCCCTTAGTTCAAGTTCCTATGTCCTTAGTCACTTGTGGGCACCAGTTATTCACTTAGTACCACCAGCCGACATCAGAGGGTCTACTCTTGTGAGCATATGCTGCCCAGTACACAGAAGGGTTGACAGCCTGGCAGTAGCTGGTAGGCATCTGAGCCCTTTGCAACAATTCACTTCTGTTTTACAATGCAGTGCATTGCAATACTACCACATAAAACAAAAATAAGATCTGCTTTCCTTCAGATTAGTTAAAACCATTTGTATCTTTGTATTATGGCGCACCAGAACTAAAAGATTGTAAAGATAACCATTATCAATACATTAGTTTTGATAGTTTCCATTTATCTGTTTCCAAGACTGTAGATGTCAATGCAAGCAAGGTCTCTTTATTGGATATAATAGATCAAGTGGACAGTTTCTGCAAGAAAATATATGGAAGAAGGTAAAAACCTCCCTAAAGGATCATTAATAAAAGGGTGAATATTCTTTCAATATATCCATGTTCTTGTAGTAGTTTTATGCACTTCTTGCTGCATGCACCCTAATGCAAAAATTGTAATGCCAGGTCTTTCTGTTCTTGTTATGTTGTATTTTAAATGAATATAAGCATCTCCGGTGCTGTTGGTAACAGTGTGAGCTGCTTTCCTGAGGTATTTACTGTGGACTTTCAAAAAGTGCTGCATGACTTAAGAGTTTGACTTCTTTTTATGGCCATGGTGGCTTTTACAGGAATATAACATAGTGTTTTAGTACTGTACTTTCAAATGCTTAGTAACTCAACAACAACAGTTTGCACTGACTTGCTGTACAGACCTAGAAAACCAGCAAGGTTTTTAAAGATGCAAAGGGGAAGAGTATTTGATACTAAAGCCTAAAGGGAATTGTCTGTCTGCATCGGCAGTAATAGCATCTAATACTTGGCAGGTAACAGTGCCTAACTGGACCATTGATTACAACTTTTCTCAGGTTTCATGGAAGCAAATAAAAATGCAACACCTTATAGTCAGTCAGTCCACTTTTTCATGCTTTGTCCAAAACCAAACAATAGCTTTAATCAAGAGCGGCTCCAAGTCTTGGAAAATGTCCAGACCTGTCATTGATAGACAAGATGGGAAGATGAAGACTTTTATCTTGACCTTTCTGTTTTAAAATATGAACGTAAATGAAAATGTGCCTTTACATTTTAAATAAAAGAAAAACTAGGATCTACTTAAGAAATATATGCTCCTGAATCTAAATACTTGGCAACTCCTTCAGCAATTTGTTTGTTAATATAGGAAACTCAGCTGTCAAATAAACAAAGTGTTGCTTCAATACACAGTGCTTTTTTGTATAGGTATAAAATTAAAGTATGCTAGTATAAACCTCCAGCAGGTAAATTCATGTGTAAAAATAGAGGCTTTCATGCACAGAAAGAAGTAATTAGATAAAATAAGGTGAAAATGAAATGGCAGAGCAAGGTATCTAAAACTGCGCATTGGTTTTAGGAACTTGAAAGAATGTCATGTCTGATAGCATCAGAAGTCAGACAAAATGCCTGGAGGATGAGAATAAAAGAGTCAGAGTCAGACAAGAAAGAATATCCCTATCAAATTATGTACAAGCAGTAGGAGAACCTGAGCTTGGCTAGAAAACAAAGGGTGAGCTGGAGCAGGGATTATGTGTGTTGACCTGTCACTTCTTAAGACTTTGTGCTAGATGCCTGAGTGAGATTACATTGAAAGGAAAAACAAAAGGCTGTATAGAAAAGAATTCCTGAAAGACAGACTGTAGAAAAAAAAATCTTAAAGTCTTCATGGATAAAGTTAAAGAACAAAACAAGTCACATAGTTCTACCTCAAATTCAGCAACAAAATTGAGACAAATCTTTTGCACTACAAAGGTATTTGAAATGTTGTACACACTGGAGAACTGGTTGGCTTGTGATAGGAAAAACTTATCTGCTATAACCTTTCAGAACACTAACTTTATTCGGTTAGAAAAACATGCTAGATGAGTTGCCCTGTCTATTAATGCTTGTCTTACTCTGGAGTTATATGAGTAAAAGGCCTGTAAGAATAGCATAGTAAGATGTATGTTTTCTTAAGGTCTTTTACATATTATTCAAGTTCAAATAGCTTTAAACTTTATCACCGTAAATATTTCACATTGTTTTTAAATGAAAATAATTTTAAAATAATATAAGTTAATTATAGGGGTTTATATTTTTCTCCATTTTTGTAATATGTTTTCCAGGCATGCTTTTGCACAGAGAAGAATATTAGGTTTAATGGTACTGGTTGCTGGACCACAGGTCAGGCAAAATGCTCTGAGGAGACAGGAAGATTCAGCCTCACTTGAGCATCTCAGCAAGAACATCAAGAACATGTTCTATAACTCAGGAAAGGTGTGAAATCTTGGCAAACAAGGGGCTTGCAAAAGGAGCCAAAGCCAGCTAACTCATAAGAAAGGCAAAGAGCAGATATACAAACAACTCTCAGAGGGGACTGGCATTCAGAATGTCATTGAAAGACTCTTGCCCTCAGAGAATGCCAACAGAAAAAGATCTGACCCTGTCTTCCTATGGGGAGAGGTCTTCTTACTAAAGCCCCTTTAATTCTCTTTTTTCTCACATCACACTTTCTCTAGTTTTCATGTTCTGGGAAAGCCTAATTTCAGAGATTCAGATCCTACTGGTGTTTTCAGAGGAAACACATTAAGAAACAAATCTCCCTCAATACAGTAGCTTGTGGAGGACCAAGAATCAGAATGGGAACGATTTGAGGAATGGAAGAAGATACGCAGTGAATGAAAGGACTTTATTATGCAGACTTTACCGTTACCGTGTGTTTGCATGCTTCCCCGAGATTTGTATTTCCCGGGCATGCCCAGGCATGCCTGCTTCCCTGCTTCCCTCTCTGACTGGCTGAAGAACCTGCAGAGAGGAGACAGCCACCATTCGCCCTTTCCTTCCCCAGTCCCTCCCCCTTCGCCTGTGTCCCTGTCCCGATCCGTTTCCCTGGTTGTCTGTCTCATGCCCCATCCCATCTTCTGGTACGTCCCCCATATGAGTTTGTAAAACCCCTGTGCCCCTCCATTAAACTGAGCATTGCACCACGACCTCAGACCTTGTCGAGTCCCTGCGTGCAGTGCTTCGACGCGCCCCCAACCCTTCGGACCGCAACAGTAGCTAGCTTAGGGTCCATGCTCACAGGTGTGGTTTAAATCCTTTGGTTATACCTGATGGTCTAGAGGAATTATTTTCAAATATAGGCTACCCTACTAAGGAAGACATATTTAATTTTCTAGGTACGATGTTTCAGCTGAACATTTGGAATTTGAAACAAAATACTTTTTATCTTATCATTACATGTCTAAGTTTATCATGTTAGATGAACACACAGGCTTCCACTGTCTCACAGTGGTTCAATCAACAAAGATACCTTATAAAAGTAAAACTACAACCAACTACCATACCTGACTCCCAGTTATTTGACATTAAAAGAAACAATGATTTTTCAATAAGCACATCTGAGAGAGGAATTAATCACTATAGATAACTCTTATTCTCTCACATAGCCATGACTCTTCAACTAGACCTCTTTCCTGACTGCCCACTTTCTTCCCCTTACCAAGAAGCTACCTAACTCTTACCATAATTGTTCATGCCATTCATTATACACCAAGTACCTCTGGTTTTTTCTGCCTTTCATGCCTAAAATACCTTGTCTCTCAACTCTTAATAAAGTTTTTTGTAAGGTCAGTGTGAACAGTGAGAGCAGAGTTCATCTCTGGTGAATCAGGAAGGTATGGCAGATGGTACACTGATGTGTTAATTAAATGGCCGCTTTGCCTGTGATCTTCCTATTGCTCACCTCCTGAGGTTAAGAGCTGAGAAATAATGGAAGGGGTTAATGAGACAGAAATTTAGCCAGGTGGCCAAAACTTCACTCCACCTCCTGAACACTAAATGCCACTTCAACAGTCAACAACAAAAGGGACAAAAGCGACTGCAATCATTGCCAGACCCCTGTACTACTGAACACTACAGCCTGCTGCAGGACTTAGGTTTCCTTGCAAATTTTATACAACAGATGCAGGCTGAGGGTGGCATAGTGTCAGGGGATGAGGAAAAGGCTGAGGTACTTAATGCCTTCTTTGCCTTAGTCTTTAGTACTAAAACCAGTTATCATCAGGTATCCAGCTTCCAGACACCAGAAGTTAGTGACAGGGAGCTGAGTTAAGCTCTCATAATCCAGGAGGAAATGGCATAATCCAGGAGGTTACCTGGCATGCCACTTGGATACACATAGGTCTATGGGTTCAGAAAGGATTCATCTGAGAGTAACGAAGGAGCTTGCAAAAGAGCTTGCCAGCCCACTTCCAAGCATTTAGCAGCAATCCTGGTTACCCAGAAAGTCCCAGTTGACTGGAAATTAGCAAATATGACAACCATGTACAAGAAATTTTGGAAGGAGGATTCGGGGAACTACAGGACTGTCAGCCCAACCTTGGTGCCAGGGAAGGTCATGGAGCACACATCCTGAGTGCCATCACGCAGTACGTGCAGAACAAACAGGCAATCAGGCCCAACTATCATGGGTTTACCAATGGCAGGTCCTGTTTCGCAACCTGATATTCTTTTATGACAAAGTGACACGCTTAGTAGATGTTGTGGATGTTGTCTATCTAGACTAGAGTAAAGCATTTGACACTGTCTCCCACAGCATTCTCCTGGAGATGCTGGCAGCCCATGGCTTGGACAGGTGTACTGTTTGCTGGGTGAAAATCTGGCTGGATGGCCAGTCCAAGAGAGTGCTGGTGAATGGAGTTAAATCTTGTTAGTCACTAGCTAGTCACTAGTGAGGTCCACCAAAGCTCAGTATTGGGACCAATCCTGTTTAATATCTTTAATGATTATTTGGACAAGGGGATTGAATTCAGTAAGTTCTCAGATGACACCACATTTGGTGGGAGTGTTGACCTGCTGGAGGCCAGGAAGGCTCTGCAGAGGGATCTGGACAGTGGTGGAGGCCAACAGTATGAGGTTCAATAAGGCCAAGTGCCAGGTCCTGCACCTGGATCACAGCAACACATGAAGCACTACAGGTTTGGGGAAGACTGGCTGGGAAGCTGATCAGCAGAAAGAGACTTAGGGGTGCTGTTGACAGCTCGCTGAACATGAGCCAGCGGTGTGCCCAGATGGCTAAGAAGGTCAATGACATCTGGCCTGTATCAAGAACAGTGTGGCCAGCAGGACTAGGAAAGAGATTATCCCTCTGTACTCAGAACTACGGAAACCACATCTTGAGTACTATGTTCAATTTTGGGTCCGTCACTTCAAAAAGGTCATTGAGGTGCTGAAACGAGTCCAGAGAAAGGCAACAAAACCGGTGAAGGGTCTGAAGCATGAGACCTAAGAGGATTGGCTGACAGAGCTGGGGTTGTTTAGCCTGGAGAAGGCTCTGGGGTAACTTCATTGCTTTCTACAAATACCTGAAAGGAGGTTGAGGGGAGGTGAGGTGAGGGTCAGTCTCTTCTGCCGCAACTCAACTGAAAGGATGAGAGGAAATGGCCTAAGCTGTTCAAGGGGAGGTTCAGATTAGATATAAGGGGGGAAAAAAAATCACTGAAAGAGTGATTAGACATTGGAATAAGTTGCTCAGAGAGGCAGTGCAGTCACCATCTCCAGAAGCATTCAAGAAGTGTCTTGTTGTCGCACTTGGAGATATGGTTTAGGAGTGATTATGTCTGTGCTATGTTGATGTTTGGACAGGATGATCTTGAAGGTCTCTTCCAACCTTGATGATTCTGTGATTCTGGGGTTCTGTCACATTGAAAGAGAAATATTGTCAAGCTGATACTGCTAAATACACCAAAGGGGAGAAATTACAGTAGTGGCACAGCTGAAAGATGAGGGACAAAACAGTGTTCTATAAAGTGGTTACACCCACTGCTTCGCACCTTTTTCTGGGGTACAAAAAAACCTGTTCCAGATTAATTGCTCACACACCTAGCTCTTTCCTATATACTACAGTTTTAATAAATTTACTTTTTCAGAGACAGCAATTATCTACAGGTAGCCTTAGCTTCCACTTTTCCAAACAAAATTCCTTGCACCTCTAGCATCTCTTTAAACCAGCCAACAGAGAAGTTTAAGAGATAATTTTATCTCCTTTACTGTGTACTCACTAAAACCTTGAACTCTCACATGGGAGTCCTGTGATGGGTGTACTGTCACCAGTTTATGTTTAACATATGCGATGCAAATCTGTTACTGTTTCTTCTCAGACCTTCCTTCAGTCCAGTTTTTGACCCATAAAGGAGAACCCCACTCTTTTACTATACTGTGATGCCTATAAAAACTCACAGTATCTTCTGGTACCATGACAGTCCTGCTTATCCTGACCAATGTCATTTTAATGCTTTTGTGTTTATACCCATCTGCCTTCCTCATGCTTACACTGAACATTGGCTTCACCAGGCGTTATTTCTTTGTTCTGCATTTGAACAATGCATGGAGTTGAAGTAGGTCCTCTGGTTAATGATTACAGCTCCAGAGCCAATGGCAATATAATAAACAATGTTACTAAACTTAGTCACTTCATTCTAGAAGTTGAACAATATCCAAAGACCATACACTACCTCTGTATCATTTCTGGGGATATTTATAGGGGTTAAGATCCAAAATTTTAACGAACTGTATGCAAACTAACAAATATCTAAGCTGAAACAATACTTTCAACTTGCCAAAAAGCCTTTATAGATACCCTTACTTCACGCAGAACCCACTGAGCATGATTTTAATCTATATCCACCTACTTTTTTTAATAAGCAGTTAGAATGGGCCCAAAGCTATATGCTTCACTCTATGATATAAGTGAAGTCTGTCTGGGAGTCAGTAGGAAGTAGACCAAGATTAGACTAGATACTTTGGGAAGCTGATAGCTGTCTGAGTAATTTTGAAAATCACCCTAATCTCCTATCTATCTCTTTTGGCTCCTAAATTCCTTGAAAAATATTACCAATAATTCTCTTTGTTGGCTTTGAGCAAATTACTCAATCTTTGTATTTGGAATGAAATTTTAAAGATATTAAGGTACAAAAGGGCAGAATATAGTGGGAGAAACCAATATGGAGAAACTGAAGAGTGCCCAGTATATGGCTACTGAGATAGTCAAAAGCTAAGAACACATGGCCTACAAGGACATATGGGAGGAGCTGGGCTGATTTAATCTAACAGAAAAGAGGATAAGAGGTGAGTTAATAACCTTCCTATCACTCCTTAAAACAATTGCAGAAATTATGGAGCTAGAGTGATATAAAGATTGGCAACCACCACAAATTATGGTTTAGGAAGTTCAACTTAAATAATAGAGGGGGGAAAATCATGACAAAGTCTATTAAGTGTCGCCTCAGGTTGTCTAGAGAAGTTATGGACTCTCTGTGCTTCCGCGTTTTCAGGACTTGGTTATATAAAACCATGGCTGATCTGGTATGAGTCCTGTTTCTGGTAGGGGTATGGACTCAAAGCTTTTAGAAATCCCTTCCAGACAACATTTCTATGATTCTGCAATACTGTGATGAAATCTTTTTAAAGCATTGAGATTGTGGACATTTTAGAAATGTCAATGTCTTTAAAAAGCATCCCTTTGTAACCTTAGTTGATCATCTGTAAAATGAGTACCATACTTTCCCACATCCCAAGGGGACTATCTGCATGAATCAATTACTTATGTGAAGCTGATATCTCCTACAGTTATGAATGCCAGAGTAAATGAAAAACAAAATCTAAATAAAAATGTGTGACAAAAGCCTCCACTGGTCTAAACTGCTGTAACTCTAGTGATTGAAAGAATATTACACTAATTTATTCCAGCTGAGCTACCACCCTGTGTTTATTCATCCAAATGAGTAATTGTTAAGTTGAATGCTGCTCAGTATGAATTATTAAAGAACTTTGCATTTTGAATATTGGCTCCCTAAAAAATGATGTTTGCCTCAATTTAGTATCACCACTGGGGAAACTTTAGTGTTGTGAAGGACTCCAGAGAGAACTATGTTTAAAGGACTATACTTACTGAAGACTAGTTACAGTAATGTACTGCTAAAGGCTAAATTGCAGGAAGAGAAACCATTTCTCAGATTCTGTTAGAAGTATAGCAAAAAATTATACCTGAAAATTCTAAGCTGTTATATTCCTTCAAGCCTATTTCTATTTCAAAACTGCAATTGCTTAAGCAAATCTGAAGGGCAAATAAAGGACCCTTGCCACACTTAATTGGCCCCTGTGTTTGCCTGAAAAAACCTTGTACAGTCAAGCAAGGGACCATAAATTGAAACAGTTTTCAAACACACCTCCCAGGAGACAGAAGAAAAGTTCATGAAAAGGTCAAGACTGCAGTCATCAAAGTAGTGGAATTAGGGCTTGAGTGGAGAACCAGCATTCACAAGGAATGGAATTGTGCCAGACAATGAAGCTGCTGCCCAGACTTCTTCAACTTTTCCGTAAGAAGAGGGCTAATTTCTTAAGGAGCCCTTAGAGAATTATGCTGTCTCCTCAAAAAATGGGGCATCACTCACGAAATCACTTCAAAGGAAAGCGGAAATCTTTTCTGAGAAGCCAGGTCAACTTCACAGATAGTCTGGTAGAGAGAATGAATGTGATAAACATTGTAAAAGGGCTTAGATTAAATTAAGTAACTCTTTATTACTATAGAAAGCCAGCTGAGGTTTGAAGAAAGAGCAGGTGATTAATTTAATAGGGTAAAAGATACTGCTAGGAGTGGACAGTAATTAATTAAATTGTAGACTAGTGCTCAGGTGAAAGAGTGAGCAAAATTCAATAGACTTAAGAGCATGTACCAGTAAATTAGCCCCTGCAGTTTTAACGAACTTCCATACTGCCATGTATAAACCCCATTTACTAGATGGTTGTTGCGTGCTGGTACAGCCCAAGAAGCAGGAAGTGACAGTGCTTCTACCCATAAGAATTTGTCATTTGGAACCCACTGATGAAAAATACAAGAAATAGAGCCTCTTCTTTAACAGTAATAAAATACGTTCATAGAATAAGAAATACAGAATAATAGCAACATCTACAAAGAAAAAAGAATGCACAAATAAAAATCTCTGTGTCAGCTATAACTCTTCTTGGTCTCTTCCAGTCTAAGGCACGGCAGCCTTGTTCTTTGCAGGCCACACAACTCTGTCCTCTTAGCACCCCAGCAACAAGAAGGGCAAAGCAGAGGGGAGCACAAGCAGAGCATGGCTGTGCTGCTGAACTGACAAGCCCACACGGACAGCGGCTTGAGTGCTGTGAGCGTTTCTACAGGGACAGCTACAGCTGGCCTCACAGTCACATTGCTCTTCTAAGTCACTGCTGAGCCCAAACCACAGCTGCATTTTAGGTTTACTGTCAGTGAACAGTCCTGCATCCAGGTGGGCTTGTAGGTTCCAGCCCCTGCATCTGGCCTAGCTGGAGAACAGCAAACTGACTACACTAGTTTCTACCACATGCATATGAATATACTCAGTATAATTCTGATTGCTCTTCGTTCCCTTAATAGATAACCTCTTCTTCTGAGTTTTCACAATTTTCCCTGCACAAACCTAACAAAATAACATCCTCAGATGGCTTCCAGTACTGTCAACAAAAACAAATGTGCTCGGACTGTAATAGAAGCTATTTACTAGCAAATATCATGATTGAAAAACCAAGGCTATCTACTGTATGCACTGAGTGAGGCGAATGTCCTGGGAAAAACAGCATGCAATTATGTGGTTGAAGGTTATCTTGATGTATATCCATCAGAAGTACTATCGTATTTCCAAATTTTTTGAAAGCTTGATTTTGCAGCCTTGAAAATGCTTCTCTAACATAATTTTTTATCTTTCCTCATGAAGTCTTTTCTGCCATGTGATTCAAGATAAAAAGTATTATGTAGTGGCAAAAAAACACATGCAGCCTAAGGTGTACAACTGATTGCAGCAGCAGGTTGACATCATTTCAGATTTTGTCCATACTGGCAAATAGAAGTGTTTCAGGACATAGACACTCTGACCCTAAAAGTTCTTACTTCTAAATTGTTAGAACTGCCTCTGACGTGTTGTCATTTGGGACAACTAGTCTTCTCCCAGTTGTCCCACTGGAAAGGGCCATGAGTATCCAGAGACAGACAACAATCAAATTGGGCGCAGCCACTCTGTTCTGAAGCATGAAAGCATGAAATAGTATAGATATAGCCAGACATTACTAGCTGTCTTCACAGCCAGAGCTTGGAGCTAGCTTGTTCAATAGTATAGGAGCAGTCTATTAGCTTTTCCTTCACAAGCTGGTTCCACCTGGAGTGACATTTTTCTCACCTTTCTCTTCTCTGCTCCAGTTCCACTAGGTTTCCTAATCCAGCCTCCGAGGTCAGTCTCAATTTCCTCTCTTCCCCACTCTCCCCCTCAAGCTCACCACCAGCTTTCATGGCAGTGCCAGTGTCCCAGACGGTAACAGCCGATGGGATGCAAGGCTAGGGGGAGTGCAGAATGTATTGAGCACTGCAAGTGCAGGTTGAAAACTCCTGGAGCCCCGCTGAGAACACTGCCCACAGCTGGTAACACAGTCCACATCATACACCAGTCCATGGTATTTTTATATACCAGATATCAGCACTATAAGCAGCTCCTTTGGCAACTGCAATGGCTGTTGTAGCAAGCATTATCTGCTGCAGAAAACCAGGAATAAACAAACATTTACAAACCTGAGAGTTTTCAGTACTTGACATCACTAGTTTTCAAATCAAAATGGGGAAAATCACAGGCTGCATAGCGAAGTTTTCATATAGGTCTGCTGCAATATTGAGAATATCCTCCTCATTTACGTTTTCATTAGCAAATTAACAGTTAGAGGAGTGAAAGGTGTACAGAGCTGTACTTGCTGTGCTGCGGAAGGCATGTTCACATGTGCTCCTGTGCATGACAGTTCTGGAACTTGCAAGTATTTTGTAGTAAGTAGTTTGATAAATTTGTATACAGGCTGATGAAAATGTTATGCATTATAATCTGAAAGTAATGCAAAAATATAAGATCATTTAATTCTGTCTCTCAGTTTTTAACCCAGAATTGAAAAGAGAGATTTGTCCCTTTTACCTCACTCACAATGAATTAAACATTTCTTGCCAGGTTTTTCTGGTAAATGTCACTTTATGAAAGTTTAGAAAATGGATGAACAGTAAAATAAGAGTTATATTTCATGGCAAATACAAAAAAAAATCAGTAAAACCATTTCAAGATATTGGGGAACCACTGTCATTTCTTTGGATGAAAGAATTCCTTTCAGTTCTGTTTCTGGGTTATCATGGTTCTGATAATAGATGTAACATGTCCCTGAGTACAGAAGGCAGCAGAGAAACATCTCTATCTACTTCTTGAGGACACTGATATGACAAGGAGAGGCTGATGTGTCACAGTGGGAACAAAAAGGAATTACTACATGAAACTATGTATCTATAAATGCAATCTCCAATAAAGACTATATGGAGTGCTGTCTTCATCTCAGAGCGATTCACAGGATTAAGTAAGATATCTGCATTATAAATACCTCTTTTGGCAACTGCAATAGCTACTGTAGCTCTGGCAGTAACTCACAGGAAGTTTTTGACTTTAAAGTCACTTTTATTGGCAGATGGAACACAGACCAGAAAAGCTTTATTTTCTTTTTCTCACTTCAGAAAGCACTGAGGGATCTTTAAATTTCCACTTGAATAATCACCAGAAATGGACCAAGTCTAGTTTTGGCATTTTTGTTATGTCTTTTTTAAATAGGCCATTTTCTCATATGGCTTTTGAAAATTGTTAAAGCATATCCTGATAACCCAGTTGATGCCAATTATGCTCTCTCTGCCCTCTCCTGGGCAATTCTGTTCATTTAATTATTTGTAATACATTGTGTCCTTACTGCCTGAGAGATGCAGCAGTGGTCTGTATACTGCTGAGTATTATATTCCACTCCATTCAAGATCTCTTTCTTCAGCTGAGGCACCATCTGGGCCACTCGCCATATCTGGATTTGAGAGCTCCCTCAAGACCAAGAATGGAACATTTCTAACAAGGAGGTGACAGCTAGGCTAAAAAAACCCCAACAACAAACAAACAACTGAAAAAACAAAACAATAAAACACCTGCACAAATCCTTTCATTTATTTATCTTTAAGACCTGTGAGAAACAAACACAATGCATGCAACAGACAAAGATGAAAGTTCTTGGCACTGACACATCCCAAAGAGCTAAAGAGTGACAGACCAGCACATGCAGCAACCCTAGACTGCATCAGATTTACACTGTGGCACTCAAAGAGAAGGGAACTGTATTTGGCACTTAAATTAGCATAGCAAGGGGGAAAGAAGACAGAGGGCCAGGGAAGGGTAGGACATTCTATCCCCTCATCTCTTCAAAACTGGCCAGAAATGCAATAAACTTTAAAAGAAAACATTTTAGGTAGCATGAGAGGACAGCTGCCACCCTTTTAAAACTGGTAACTGCTAGGAAAAATGGCCATAGATGTTATGTCACACAAGCTGTTTTTAAGTGAGAGAACAGAAGCTATCCCACAGTGCATTGACAACCTCAACGATACGAGCAGTGAAACCAACCCAGCAGTAGCATCCACAGGCAGGAACCAGTCAGGCTTCACACAGCCGAGCTGCCTGAGAGCAGCAGCCATTGGTTCCACAGAAGTGCCTGTCCTGTTCCTGCCATCCCAGCATCTAGTACCACCCACCAGTGCATGGGGTGACACAAGTAAGGTTGGTCAAGTGTGACACTTTTAATGCCTTGACTTCTCTGAAGAGGGAGACAGGCAACATTGCCTCACAAACTGCAAGATTTTGGAAGTTGTTTTCATGAGAAAAATATACATGCCATGTACTTTCTCCGGAAAACAGAGGGCATTAAAGTGGTAGCTATAAAGGTGATTCTTTGTTTCTAAGAGATCTTGTTTAAAACAACCTCTGAGAAACCTTCATCTACTGAACAGACGAGCAGGACAGAAGGTTTACTGAGTTTGCTTGTACCTGAGGAAGGGTACTAATGAGTTGGTCTTCACAGACTGGTAGGAGACCTTTCAGACCTTGCCCACTTGGAGCAAAGCAGTGAGGTCTCTCTCTGAAGGAGCTGATATGCATCTGTGCCAGTGTGTGTACCTATGCTGGTGTTCTGAAATCTGTCATCTTGGGCATACTGTCATTACCACATCTATTTTCCACCCCTCCGCTAGCTTCATTTCAAGCTGTAGAAACAGCACTGAGTTCTGCTATGCAATGCTATCATACTCTTAGATCCTGTGTGCTCGGACAAGGGCAGGTAGGGATCTGCATAATGAGCTTCTATTAGAAGTCTCTAGGTCCAACATGCGTTACTGAATACACACACCACAGTGTTCTATATCATTGAGAAGTTCCTAAATACTGATACCAAATACATTGTATTACCATAGGTCACATTCCGTGAATAACAAAGGATGATTTTAGAAGGCCTGTTGATGTAACCCAGATGGTTGCAGCCACCCAGGCACAGCTGGAAGTATTAATCACAGACATCAAAACCAAAGTCTATCAGGAGAGAATAGTCAGAAGAGGAAAAAGTGCACTGTGACATTCAAGCATTATACCCAACATATGACAGAATAGAAAAACCCAGTTAGTGATCCACTGTTTAACAGATCCAACTCACACAGCAATTGATAAGACTATCTTCTCTTCCTGTTTTGTGAGACTGGTACTATATGCCTTTTCACTTCCTTCAGTGTGGAGAGTGTTGAATAATATTTGTTCATATTTCAAAAAATTCTTAAGAAAGCACTGCTAAACCCCATGTACACTAAGGTAACTAATGGAACATGGCATTGACCTGGAGGTATTTAGTGGTTTTGCATGGAAAACACCTCTTTTTTTAACTTTTCACATATTCATGCAGTAGCTAACTGCATAAATGTAAGGAGACTTAGTGTTCTCTCTCAAATGGAAAGAAACATGTAGATTTATATCAGTAACTAAATAATGAATCATGTCAAAATACTAAATCAATTTCAGTTTTTAGAAATAACAGATGTGATTTAAAATGTCTCTCCTTTGAACTATTAAAGGGATTGCTATAATTAATCATCTGAAATCAAATACATAATTTGTAAACTTCTTGAAGTCACACAAGCCAAATAGGTTTTCAGATCATTTCCCAAAGGATTATAAGGCAATTCTGAATAGCTACACTGTTGTGGTTTTTGTATTTTTTTTTAAAGACTTGCCACATTTGACTCCATAGATGATAATCTTCCAGGAGAGAATGTGAAGCCACGGCTACCTGTTGTGTTCTTGCACAATAAAAACTTCCAGTGCAGGCACACAGCACCTTACATTCTGCATTCAGATGCAGTGGTGTAAATGTGGAACCACCATTAAAATCCACATAGTTGTTATGAATTGATATTAGTGTAAGCAGTGCATATTCCTTTTCATTAAAACTCTAAAGCATTTTGAAAGCCCTCAGGTAAGAAGTGCTGAAAGCAATGTATGGCATATTAACAGTTATTGATGTGCACACTTTCACACATAGCAAGTATGAGTATAAACTCCAAAGCACTATGGAAAGGGATACCGGATCCTTTGAGAGACATAACACAAGCCAGTTCAAATGCTGGGGAATGAAATCATGTTTTGTACTCCCACACCTGCTCTAGCATACACCTGGCCCAGCTCAGACTCCTTCAGTGGCTGTGTACATCTAAACTGGAGCTGAAAATCCAGTAGTCATGTATCACAGACTTGTGAGCTCAAAGGCGTGCACACTGACAACTACTGATATGGCCTCTGTTTTCATATTTATTCAAATGGTATGAATATTTAAGCACATCAAATTTACAGAGCATAGAGAAACACTCCATACATTGTTTTACCCCTCCTACGCTGTTCCCATCCTAAAGCAGTGGAGCTGGGATACAGGTCACTAAAGCATGTCCAGCTAACGGCTGGAAGTCTGCCCTGCAGAGGCAGCTCCCAGCTCCCTCTCAAGTTCACACAAGTGGGAGTAAACAAGTCAGGGATCACTGCACTTTGGGTTATGCAAATGCACATACCCAATTTTTTCTATTCATGTCACTTTATATTTACCATGCACAATTGTTTCTTGAAATTGCTTAGGATGAACGTTAATCATATTTTCAGGCCAGAGTAACTGTTTGAATGGAGTCCTAATAGTCTATTTTTATTCTCTCTTCAGTTTTGTTTCTTCCATTTTGCTATTTATTTTCTTTTGTGGCATTCCACCATCCTTCTTATCATGAAGGTCATCCTATTCTCTCTATGTGTAATTTGGGGATTTTTGTCATCCTTTTTTTACAGCTGCTTGCCAGAGCTGCCTGCTAGGGTGGCTCTGTCACTCATCTGCAGATCTCTTGTCAATTCAAATGGACTCCAACAGTTGCTCCAGCTCTATGTGTCATGTTGCTAAGCAACATGCTTATTGGAAGGGCTTTTTAGTAGTGGTATTATTTGGAAAGGTAAACTTTTTGTTGCATTGCAACCATTTTAAACACACTTTCATGACAAAATTCCCTTCTGTTCACAACAGAGGAAAACATTGCTCAGGGAAGTGAAGGAGCGAAGTAAATGAATCCTGCTGTGGTACAGAGATAACATGACATTTGGCTGCATGGATATCACTATACAAAAAAACCTAACAGGTGTAACAACGCAGCCTTATGTTTTGTGACTCAGAAAGCCCTGCATACAGAACCTCATGCTGATACTAAGTATTCGCATTCTTTGCAAAGTGACTAGAGGGAGAAGAATTAAAATTAGTCATAGAAGCTAAAGAAACTGTGGGAATATTAATGTCCTAATTAAAAGAAAGGCATCTTGTATGCCCAGTGAAGTCTCTCTGTAGACCAAGTCCTTGAAAGTAGAATTAAAGAAAGTTGCAACAGATAGGTACTAAAGGGATTACTTTAGTATTTTATTTATTTATTTATTTATTTTTCTAATGTTATTAGATCAAAACAGTTAACTCCATTTTAAAGAAGGCAATTTTACTATAAGCAGTTATTTATATTGGGGAAGACTATCAAGACAAAGGCTTGTGAGTTAGGAGCCTGGTTTTTAATTCTGGTCCTTCAGAGACTTTCTGTGTAACCTTAGGTAAGTCATTTATCCTCTGTGTTTAATTCTCCTGGTCTAAATTTCAGGTGTTTCCTTCCTAGCTCATAGGATTCACCGCAGCAGAGTAAACTAGCATTTCCAAAATATGGAGCTCTTTCAGTGGAAGGTGCTACATAAATATAAATTAATATTTGAAAGTAATAAAAGGTCATACAGAAATATTCTCAGACTTGTACAAGGCACTTCTGCTCTCCACTTGAGAGATTATTCTTGGTACTGTTTCAGCTCTGCCCAGGTATATGACTGAAATATTCAAAGTACATGGATTTTGTTTATGAAAGATACCAGTTTGAAAGGTACAAGGATGGAAGCAATCTAACCACAGAGGAAATCCAAAATTAGTGTTAAAGAAGCATGAAGTCAGAGACTATGCCTAACAGACAATGCTACTCCTAATCTTGACACAGTAGTTTTTCTCCCATTGTTTGTATAGTTATCTCTTTTAATCCAGATGTTTAGACACTTGCCTCATTCAAAAGTCTCATGCATCTCTAAGGGACTGTTTCTTTGCTTAGATTAGGCATGTAAGAAAGAAAAAGGATAAAGAAGATTACACTCTGTCAAATAGGATTTATTTCTTCTATGAGTAAAATATATTTCAGCAATTACTAGAGGAAGTCCCTTGCTCTAAAGAAGTTAGGGCACTAGGAAAAAAGAGCAATAACAAGTGATGCAGAAAATTTGTTTATATTCTGGGCTTCACTCCTCTCAAAATTAGTTTGCTGAGGCTTAACAAAATTAAATTTAACAATCAGCAGGAAAGTAAGCCAAAAAAAAGAGGTTCAATATTTACTAAATCAATGTATTCAATCCAGCAGGGTCTTACGACTTTCATCACATGCACTAGGGAAAAGGAATTAGGACAAACCATTTTCATCCCTTTGGGTTCAAGAACATTCTCAGAAATCTAACAAGTTTCAACTACAGAAGTCTCAAAGGACTTGAAAAAGGAATCTTTAAAAAGGGGAGGCTGTGGACAGAGGGGGTAGGGGAAGGATCTAGAGAATTACAGAGCAGTTGACTTCAATTCCCAGAAAGATTCTGGAACAAACTCTTAAACAATCAATTCAAAAGCAGCAGAAGACGGTAAGATGATAAAAGACAGCCCACTTGTGTTGTTAAGAACTGATGATGTCAAACCAATCCAATGTCCTTGTCTGCCAATATAATTGGAATAATGGATTAAAGGGAAGCAGTAGATATAATGTATCGTGTTTTAGCAAGGACTCAGAAACTGTCTTGAGACACATTTTTCTAAAAAGGCTGAAGAAATATTACCTAGATCAATTGTTCTTACACCGTAAATACAAATAGCAGTGCTGCACGAACCACTTTGAAGTGATATGCAGCAGCAACTGCTGCTGTGCCAAAAGCAGTAGGTGTGTGATGTGGCACTTCGGCTTAGCTGCAAGAGCAGGGCGAGACAGAAGATGTGGCTGCAAAGCTCAGAGAGGTTTAAAGTGAGTGAAAGAGAAATGGGAAGTGAAGTGTGATAAAAGGGAACAGGGGCACTGAAAAAGGTGGGTAGGATCCCAGCTTAAGTACTTAAAGCTCACCTGGAGGAGCAGGGCAGGTAGAGAACATTAGGCTGGAGAGGCAGAGATGGTCAGTGGGTTATAGGTTAGAAATCTGGACTGGTAAAATAGAGTGTACATGAGTGCGTTTTTGCCTGTGCAGCTGACTGACCTTAATGGGCTGTGCATCCATTGTAACATCTACGCCTACATTTTCAAGAAGTTTAGAATTTGGCAACTGATCTATAATGGAGCTTGTGCATTATTGCTCTGTCAGAGCTGCTTGCAGGCCAGAAAATCTGGACTAGTGTATGAAAACCTGAAGTTCAAAGGCAAAAAAATAGCCTGACTCTTATGATGAACTCTTTAATGGACACAGAAAATGAAATGGCACCTAAGAAAATTGTAGAAATGCTTTCTTTCAAGGCTTCTAATACCTCTCATCTGTGAATGATTCTTTATGTGGCTTCAGAAGAGAGCATTATGCTGGATAATCCTGTGAGGATCCTGTCCTGCATTTCTGTGGAGATACCTTTTTATTGGCAATTTAAAGAAGTGGCACTGCAGTCTCTAGACAAAGTCCAGTGAAACAAAGGAGAATCCTGCCACCAAAGTCCAGACTTGCAGGAGACAAGCAGGCTGAAAAGGCTGACCTCTGTTCCTCAGAGCCTCACCTGAAAAACAGGTTAGCAGGAAGTCTGCTTTTTATCTGCCTTCCTCTATTATTCTCAAAAATTTTAAAAGCAAACCGAAAAAAACTATATATGAAGAGTTAAGTATTTACTGACAGGTTGGTGAGTGCTTTATCAGTCAAATGAAAATATAATAGTTACCATTAGTCCAGTTTCAAGAATACCAACACGCATTGTCCAAACTGACTTTTAAAAAAGCCCCTACAAACAGGAAAGCCTGCAAATATGGACCCCTTTTCTTGGGTGGGTATCACGCTGGTCCTTCCAACTTTGCTTGGTAAATGCAGGCTGACAGCTTCCTGCCCCTCGAGCAGTAGAGGCAGGAGGCATTGTGACAAACCATCAGCACCCTGCTGTCCTCAGCCGGAGGAGCATGATGCTTTCTTCCCCATAGTCTTAGGACTGCTTCTTTTCCTGCTGCCGGGCTGCCAGCTGCAGTCAGGCAGTGGCTCCCAGGCTCCCAGCCACACACACGCAAAGGGCAGTGGTCTGCCAGGCAGTGACCGGGGAGGGGTGACCTCCCGAGCTGACGCTGGAGCAGGGGAGCAGCAGCCACTGCCCACAGCACTGGGCTTAAACCAGCATCGCCCAGCTCAAGCCGTGGCAAGGCTGAGCCCCTGCACTGCTGGGCCAGTGCACAGCTGGGGACCTTATCAAAGCAGGCAAAACAATCTAAACCTGTGGAATTTTACTTAATTTAATTTAGTGACAATGTATATAAACTTTTAGTTAGTGATTCAGGGATATAGGAATAAAGATAAGACAATGTCCCGGCGGAAACCATTTTCTTCTCCTTTCCCTGGGCTCAGCTTCAGCCCAACAGCTCTCCTCTCTCCAGCACCTCTTCTCCACCCTTCCTCATCCCAGCTCCCTTGTTTTCAGTATTCACCCTTGGGCGAAGGCGATGGGTGGCACAGGAGGTTGAAGTCTGGATGTAATGGTTTCTCTCTGCCCCTCCTTGCTTCTTTACTGCCCCTCGCCTCCTCGAGAGGCTGCCCATGGCTGAGTCCCTCGGGAGTGTCTCTGCACTGGCGTGTGTCACACAGGGCCACAGTCCCCCCAGAGGCACTCTTGGTCTGTCACAGAGTACTCCTTTCCAAGAGTGAAACTCCAGCTGTGTCCCCAGCAAGTGCCTCCTCCTGCACATCTCCTTCTGCATCTCATCAGTGGTGTCCTTACTCCTGAGTGAACTCCTCGGGTGAGTTCACAGGTATCTCTTGCCCCTGTCAGATTCCACCCTTCCCTAAACACATCCGAGGACCACGCTGCTCCAGCTGGCTGTGGTTTTGGGGCACGGTGTGGTGTTTCCAGCTGTGGCCAAGCCATATGGAAGTAGTCACAACCTCCCCAGGCCTGAGCTGCACACACTCCACCAGGCACGCTCAATTGAAACTTTAATATGAAAATTAATATTCAAGACAAACCTATG
This sequence comes from Grallaria varia, assembly GCA_013396735.1. Classification (NCBI taxonomy): domain Eukaryota; kingdom Metazoa; phylum Chordata; class Aves; order Passeriformes; family Formicariidae; genus Grallaria; species Grallaria varia. The sequence continues at coordinate 39,825 of VWZG01004110.1, read as the reverse complement.
AACATTCAAGACAATACTAAGAAACAGAAGAGGGGTTCAGGAGACATCATGGGCTATGAAATGATATTGAGAAAGGAAAAGGGTCCCCTGTGTGGCCCTCCTTAGCTCCCTTTGAACATAGAAATCGAACGGTTCCCAGACCAAATTGCATAGGATTTCAGCTCTGAAGGACTGAGGGCTGAAAGTGAGGTTGAGGGTGGTTAAGAGTGATAGAGAAAAGTTCCTTTAGTAACCTGGGATTTATAATTTGTTACTCTTTTTTAAGGTTTTTTGAGGCATCCAAGTGTTACAGGGAACACTCTGGATTCTTTTTTCAAATATTTCATATATTTGGCATGACATCTTTAATTAGTCAGTCTTTATAGACTGACCAGTACAACCACTTGAAACTGGCACAGCATAGTTTATTCTTTTTTTAAAAATCTGCTACTAATGCCCATGTATGTTCCTTAAAAGAAGATTAATCCTTCAGAAGCGTAAAAGTCTATATAATTAGGAGTGATTGAATCCAATTAGAAGGAAAAAAAAAATCAAAGAATCAGCAAATATCCCTGACACTGACATCTATTTGGCTGGGGAATGGCATCTCAAGGAAAATGGTGAGCACTTCATCTTTTGTTCAGTTTGCATTTAAATGCCCAGAACTTCAATGACTGTTCAATATAAAGTAACCCTGCACAGAGTGTGAATTACAGCCTTTCTTCATCTGACTTCTGTTTGTATATCATATTTCTTGAATTCCAAAAAGAGAGAGGTTTTCACATAAAGCATACAAGCCATTATTTACTTTCTCAATATAGATTATACAGTAAGAAAGAAATAGTTACAGATATCTACAGCAATTTAGGGCCTTTTTGTGTTGATTTATTGATGGCTACTTAAGATTTCAGCTGCACTGAAAGATGCAAATTTTCACCCGAGGTTGCTGTCATTACTTTCAAATCACCAGGCGTGTTCCATCAATATTTATGGATATTGCCTCCATAAGAATGAAAAAACACAATATAGGAATTGAAACCAAAGCTACACTAGAGTATACCTTCCTTTTGGCATATGCTGAAATGATCATTTGTTTCTATAAAATAAAGCTGTGTCAGTTAATCCGTTTCTTAAATGACTGCCTTCAACCTGCTGGCAATTCTTTAGAAACAGGTGGCTTCAGCCACTCGCAAGGGACAATCTGTGCTCAATATCTCACCAGTTTATTCTCACCCATAACCAATGAGGCAATGCTGGGTTAATGACCTCTGATTGTGCTGTTCCTACAGTTTCACTAGCCTGACCTCACAACATGGATTGGTCTGATGCAGATTCTGTCAAGTTAAGGAATCAGTTTAGGGCCAGCATTCGTTTTGAAAAAATAAACAAGGGTATTTTAAAGTGGAATAATAGGAACAAACATACCATTTATAAAGTGTTGTTGAAGAACAGAGGGTAATTTTAAAATTATTTTAATAGACAAGATAGTCTTCAGGGGTCAATTCCTTCTGTGCTAACAGGGGTAGGTTGGAGTACAGCATCATAGACTATGGTCTGTTGTCTCTGCAGGCTGGTAGTGGCTCCCCTCTCCTTGACCCTGCTTTGCTTCTGTTCAGACCCATAGCTTTGTAGTGATGAAGGGAAGGAAAGACAAGGCATCTATATCAAGAATCAATTAATCAGATAAAATTAAGTACCGAAGTTCATATTTTATAGCCATTTCACATTTCCCGTAGCCTCATCTGAGCAAAGGAAAGCCATTTTGGTTGAAAGCTCATGGAGGAAAACAAAGTTATCTGAAAGTCACTGATCAGCAGTTAAGTCTCTTCTTAAGTCGGAAAAGGGGGATTTATTTCTGAGGAGAATACCTTTAATTTTATCAAGAGATCATTGCGCAGAATCTGAGGCAAATGAAATATCATTCTATAAGAAAGACCTTGAAATCTAAAGGCACATGTATAAATAAACAGAAATCTGTTATAATTAAGAGCTGGTTGAGGAAGACAGTTCATGTTTATAGGCTGGGACTTACCTTGAAACACCTTGGAAAATATGCCAAATGCATCAAATGGCAGTAGAAATAATGGTATGTTTACCTACAAAGAAGTTGCTGGTTCTCAGGGACTTATCAGGCACTTCAGAAAAACAGAAGAGAACGTTTCCATAACCACCATAAATTATCATCTTTATTGTTCCACCAGTAGTTTTTCCCCTTTACCTGGTCTTAATCCAGACTGTGTATTAATTCATCACCATTAAATAAATCTTAACCCACATTGCAGAGTACTTAGGATTCAGCCCATTGGTTAGTAATTAACCTACCTTGCCTTTAGCCATAAACCTTTACATTGCAGCCCTGCTTTTGATATATGAATCTACAAGTCTGAAAGTCTTAAACTCTGCTCAGATTAATAGCTGACCAAATACAAGACAGATTTTTCCATTTAAAGATACCTCCTACTTTTTGAAACTCACTGCTTTCTCAAAGGTAGGTTAACATGACACACAATTGGGACTTAAGGCACCATGGAATTTAAGATTTCACACACAAATGACAGTGATGAGATTCCTATTGATTTGCCATCTCTTGCAAGTTGGTATGTTCTGCATATTCCTGCCAGGAAAGCTCTGCAGGTTTCTGCTGATCTGTTAGGGTAACTCAAGGCAACCATCTGCATCTCCTTTTTGCTTCTAAGGGAACAACCTGTCAGGTTAAGAAAGAACAGCGTACCGAGCATGTGCATCCCTTCAGGTAGTTTACCTGATGTGTCTCAGCCATCCCTCTGGACTCTGAGCACCTCTGAGAACACCTTTGTGCCTGCAGGGTAGAAGTATTAGTGAGACCTATGCTGAGTAAGGTTCAGATTGGACCTTTTCAATTCTACCTTGCCACATGTGTAGTAACTGCACTGTTCTTCCTCCAACTATGACAGATCCGGCTGGTTGCTCCTACCAGGCTATGGCTTCTTACTACCTTTCCAGAATCATTTCACTTCTGGTAACAAAAGAAGTTCTTCCTTGCTTCCTTCCTTCTCAACATGCCCTTTCCCAAAGAGAGGCTGAGCAATTTTGCTGTTCATTTGTACTCACTCAGTGGACTGGGCAGTGTGCAAGCAGCACCTGACTGATTTTCGTAAGAAGCAGACAGAGCTGCCTATGGAACCACCAGCAACTGATGTCAGGAATAGTCATACCCATTTATGCAGTAGAGGCCAGGACTGAAATGGAAACAAATATTTTCTCTAGGCCAACATTTTTTGTTCCCTCCCTTTGCTGCAGAATAGGATTCTGGTTCTGGGAAGCACTGATTAAACAAAACAGGATGAGGAAGCAAAGACATATGGAAAACAGAGGGAGAGAGAAAAGGGATTTAGGAAGAGAAATGGACTTCAGCTTAAGCCATTTGATAGATGTCACAGTAGAAGCCCCAAACAAGGCAAAGTATAATAACCAATCTTTTAATTATATTTCTGAAACTAGAAATTTTGGGGACCTAACTGGATCTGAATGAAATAATCCTCTCTTTCTTTATTAGTCAGACCTCAGAAAGAGATCTGCAGCCCACTTAAATTGCTAATATTTGAATTACAGTTAATTCCCAGCTGACTACAAGCAATTGATTTGTTTTCATCACAGTGAAATTGCTAAGATTACTTGAAGAAAAAAGAAAAAGAAAAAAAAAAAAGTGTATGGAATGATTTCTTGGCTCCTGCATAGACATTAGGGGGAAACTAAAGGTATTAAAGCCCATAAGCAGTTACTATCTTATCAAATGTCTCCTGAAGTGAAATACTTTAAGAACAAAATATCTGCTTGCAGAAGTTATGCACTTCCACAAAATTAGAATGACCTTAAAGCAAGATCATGTCTAAGATAATTTATTTTACTCTGTCCCTTTAAAAGAAAAAAAAAGGTGTAATGCTGTGAAATAGGAGCTCATTAGATCATTGCTTATCTCAGCTTTTTTGGATTCTTTATTGATATTTTTCACCTCCCATGGCCTCATTATCAGACTGGCAAGGTTCTTTCTTATTTTTCTCATTCCTTGTGGAATACATAGATTTCAGATCATTTTTATCCAGTACTTAACTTACTTTCCATGCTGGAATTAATCATTCTTTTCACAGACTTGAAAAGCTAGAAAAATGTACCACCTCAGATTTACCCATTTAAAGTAATTATCTCCAGTATGATTAATAAAACAGTACATTACTGACACACAGGGGTGGTTTTATTTATTTGATATTCTTTATCTGACCAGCAGTAGTATAATAGCAGGAATATTAAAAAGGAACAGGGAACTGACATCACCCTACTTTTACAGGACAAGTATTCTTATGGAGAAAGAGGAAACTTTCTCTGGAAGGAAAATATGTTTTTGGCAAGGCCTTGAGCTGTGACTCAGGGTATCAAAAGTCATTTTCCTGTTCCAACCACAGATTGCCTCCGTTATCTTGTACAAGACTGCTTAAGCTGTGTGCCTGAGCAAAAGTTAAAAATATCTTCCTTCCTTTGACTGCTGTCATGACTATTTATCACATGCTCTTCAAGGGAAAAATATCCCACCTCTTTGCGCATGTCTCTACAGGGAGGGGCTAAGCTGCCAGGCAGGCAGACTTAGATGATAGTTCTCTCTCTGCTCATCACAAGCCATGCTCAGTGAGCACTAGCCAGTCTCCCAGGCTTTTGGAGCACACAGGTTAGATGCCCACGGATTACTCACTACAGAGTGCTATGGAATATTTTGGAGCTGAGTTCATACAGATTTCTGCCATTTGGAACACTTAGCCAACAAACTGATGAATCTCATATAGGAGTTATTTTTCTTTGTATTGCCACAATTAAGCTTAGTAATTTTTCCAAAATACCACAGGGGAAAACAACAATTATTAATTATTAGGAACCCATGTATTTCACTATGTCTAATGACAAATAGATACAGATTTATCTAGAGATATATGCTTCTCTAATGCAGGCTTATTGTTGCCATGAATTTCACAAGTTGAAATGAATGCATACTTGCTCTAATCAGTTAAGCTTAAATTCAGAATTTTCCAATTTAAGTTATATCTGAGTTAAAGAATACACACACATACACATACACTTTAAATATTAGTTGGAAATAGTATTTTTGCCTTGTCTCTTTAGGGAGTCCACTAAAGGAAGAGTCTTTACAGAACATATGGCATTTTGCAGGGCACAGAATATTCTAAACTTGGAACTGAAAAATAAATTTAGGAAAAATATTTCTAGCTGAAAAGCCTTTCTATTTTTGATAGATGTCAACCTCTGCTAAATCTAACAATCTCATAATATGACCCAGAAAGGCAAAGTGTGATTAGACTTCAGACTAAGACACCTACCTTAAGATGTGTACATGAGAGTGTCTACAAGTATACAAGGTTCTAAGGTCCTAGTATGGTTCAGGAAGATCTACCCAGTACAGTCAGTGGTGACTCAGAATACGGTTAACTGCATCTCAGACTGTTAGCTGTGCTGGTTAGGTTTCCAGGAATCTGGGCTGCACCCTGACTTTTTATCGCCAGCTGATTTACTCCCACAGAGTGTGTGTTCTGTTAGTGAAAACTGATGCCTTGCAATCATCTGGAAACCACCAAACAGTTTGGGGAACCTTGTAATAAGCAGCTCTGCAAGGTTCTACTTCATTTGTGGGCTCCCCTGTCAGAGTTGTTTGTGTTTTGAACAAGTTATACTTGTAGTTACACCTCCAGGGCTAATGAAGCCTTGGAGTGGCTGATTCATAGCTCAAGGAGAAAGGTCTACACACAGAAAACACTTCTGATAATGCCCATAAAATCCTGCCCAGGATACTGCAAAATTATTATCTAAGAGAAAATAAGGATTTGTTATCACAGCCAGATGCAACATCAAATCAAAAATCTTGATCAAAAGGTGTCTGAAGTATCATCTTAGCCTCTTCTCCCTGACTGATGCTTTCTCCAACTCATTAGCATCAGCACAGGATGGTCCCTGCCTGGCATTTTGTCAAATGTGCCTTGATCATCCTTGGATGACGGCCTGAGTCTTTTAGGTTGACATGGTGATAGAAAGCTGAGTGCCAGTAGAACAGACAAACCATTGCAATCCTTTCCACATTGTTACCCATTCTTGTGGCCCAGTAGAGAAATCAGTACCCAACTTGTTAGAAATGGGCGAAATATAAATTAAACTGCTGGTGACATTCATAAACTGCTTTGAGTAAAATATCACCAACCATGTAAAATGATAATACTGTCAATAATTGTCCATACAGTTTGCAACTTCCACATAAAACTTCTTCAGCCACTGTCCAAACAAGACAAGAGAAAGTTGACATTATTCAAGGTGATGTAGGAAATTGAGAATTACTTCTCATTCTGGGGGGGAGTTTTGTCACTGCTTTTAATAAGCAAAGATTGTGAAGGCCAGTTATCAGATGGACATGAAGGAATGTATCAAACACCAAGTTTAGGGACTGAAGAGCCTACAAGACTACAAGTCTTATAATTATTTTTTACAACTTGGTGTTTTCTTTGGAATGTTTACAGAATTACTGTGGTCTCCTACTGAACATTCAAAGCTTGAGAACTCCCCATCTGTTGCTGATAGCTGGGGTCCCAACTGTTCACATTTTCAGGAGTGTGCCAAAGCATTGAGTCACTCATTTATTACCTCCAGCACACTGTTTTCAGAAGTGTTTAGGGAGCTCAGTCTCACAAAGTCATTACTGAAGCAAATCCTTTATAGCGGTGAAATCTTTAAAAGGGAAGTTTGGATTTTCTTTGTGGTTATTTATCTTTGTAGGAGGAGACAGAGCTAAATGTAAGTCAGGTTCACAAAAGTCATTTTTCTATTCTTTATAATTAATCTATTTAATCTCGTCATCAACTAATCAGGAACTTTTCTCATTTTACTTACTTGTCCTCAACAAACAGTACTTTAGGACTATCATGGAATATTATGCATTGTCATTTATATTAATTATGTGTCTATGATACTTCCAACAGATTTAAAGTGTGAGACACTGTGCAAACAAATATAAGATGCAACACCAAAGCATTGCAAACTGAAAAGACCATTGATTTGCTGTTTATTCTTCAGTACATTACTCAATCTCTTCCAGCATTTTTGGGTCTCTTTATTATAGTTCTCCTTAAAGTTTACCTTGTTTAAAACTGGCACTTAGGTCTCTGACCTAAAATGTACCTGCCAGATCCAATATTCAGTACAGAGATGTATAATTCAAGGAAACACAGAAACGTATGGTTTTAATATTCAAATTCGCCAATATAGCCAGTATCCATACCTTGAAAATAGTTTGAATCAGTTATATGTATATGACAGGATAAAACTAGAAGCATCTTTCAGGCATCTTTCTTCATTTCAGAAGAGATCAGAATCTATTCCTTTCTAATCCAGGTCAGGCTAACATTACTCAATGCACAGTCATATAGCATTTCGCTTTCATCTGTGAAGGGTAATGCAAAGATCCCCGTGCCAAGGAAGAATAAGGCTGTCAGCCTATATAGTACCATTCAAATATAATATGGACATCCAACCAAGTTCTGAAGGCAGAAAATGCCATCTGACGCTTTTTCCAAATCAACAGGCTGTCTCAGCTTGGATATGCATGGTGAAAAAAAAAAAAAAGATACAGGCTTTCTAGATCCCAGCTGACTCTTGCAGGGCCAATTTAATTTGTCTTTACTGCACTTCAGAAGGTTACTGTATACACATAACCTTGAATAGTAGGGTATATATTCTTAAGAATATACGTCTTATTACCATAGTATGTACAAACTTCAATCTTAATTAAGCAAACACTTTTGCACTTTTCTGTAACTGAAGAACTAAGACACTGAGTGGATCTGTGACTTAGGTACAGTAGGTCTGAAGTTAGTGCATAACTCCAGTAACTGACTTATCATATGACACTTCTCTCTGTTTATCTTTACAAGAAAAATTCAAATTTACATGACAATATGCAGCATCACCTGCCTGGCAAAGACTCTCAAGTATGATTTAATTTTCCTATGAAACTTTTCCACTCATTGCAGTCGAAGAAACTCTTTCATCCATATAACATGGTCCTCAGACCTTGAAGAACTTACAAATCTGCTTATTATTTTATATAAGAATAACAGCATTGTAGCCACGAAGGTCATCAGAAATACACCAATATGCACATCTGCAGGATTTGTCCCTAACCCTACAAGCAATAGTCTTACTCTTCTCCAAAATATTCTATCAGCCATCACAATTGGTGCCAATAGCTTCATGTCACAGCCTCCACCCCTTCTCACAGACACTGTGCCACATATCCTTGTCTGAGATGGTATCTGTCTAAAAGGAGATGACTATGGCTTTCCTGTTTCCTATTTTCATCAAGACACGTATAGTCCATATGATCCATGAGAATACATGAGAGAAAAAATAAAAAACTACAAACCAACCATCAAAACACGTAGGACAAGAACAGTAAAGCCCAGAAAACGTGGTGAGTGTGAAAACAATGGGCAAGTACTGTCATAGCATGAGGTGAACACCACGTGGAATATGCAAAGATTTGAATAAAATTGACACCTATCCCTCCCCTCAGTGTAGGACTTGGAGCTTAAAGGCTGCTTCCACGTTTTGAAGGCAAAAGAATAATTTGATTTAACTTCTTGACATATTTCTTTCACGTCTCTACCCCATCAGTTAAAGCTGAGTGAAAGCAACTGATGGAGCCATGCCATTTTGGTAGTATCTGACACTGCTCAAAGCTGGGGGCGGGAGGGAAGAAGAAAGAAAAAAAATGTTCAATTGATGTTACCTTAGTTACTTCTATTACCTTAGTTTTCTAAATAAAGTTCTAAAGAAGATTCCTCTGCAGATTCTTCTCTGTTTCTAGGTAGAATGTATTTCTATGCGCAATCCAAAATCAAATGGTAGGAATTTCACTGGGACCTTGCACTAAAACACTGTTATCTTGACTCTTTAGTCCAATAGACAGCCTAAATCTTCAGGGTGAGGTGTTTCCTTGGGAAAAGAGTGGGAACAGGGGGATGAGGAAACAGGGAGGTCTGCCATTCAACAGTGAGGGAGAAAGGCTCCCACCCAACAGGATTCTCCACACCATATCACAGAGGGGTTGCATATTAGGTAATGAGATACTTTCAATTGCTCATAATCCATCAAGATCTTCAGCTGGTGCATGAACATAACACAGATGGATTCAGAGACAAGGCAATTTATCCAGCTAAGGATCTAACTTAAATTCAGCCAAAGGGGGTTTTAAACATGTTCTCTGATGACATAACTGGATAGCACATAACTTTAAGAGTCAAATCCTTTACTCAAAATTGCAACTGTTCTGCACAGTGGAGTCAGAACACTGCCTTAGTTTCAGGACAAATGCAGGCCTGGATGCAGGAGGTCCCACAGAAGGCCTTGTGTTTTCTGGCATTCTAATTCTAATTTGTTTCTTACAAGTTTCTGGTTATGGAGGTCACATCTAATTGCCAGCCTCATGTTCATGTGAGAGAGGATACTTTAGTTATAATTAGCATAAATAATTACAGGTACATAAAAAGGCAAACCCCAAAAATATCTCATAAGAATGCATTGTTAGTGCCATGTGTTTCTGTGCACCAAATTGATTTTCAGTTCACACAACCTCTTTCATTTCTCCAATTACAAACCTCAGCCTAATTTGCAGCAAACATACACAGCAGGTGAAGATGTGAAAAGGGCAGTTACTTTTGACAAATGTTGTGAATCTCCCTTTTATTTTTAATACCAAACCATAATCTGCACAGATGATAAGGTAATTAAAGCATAATGAATGTAGGGTAAATTATAATGACTGTATGGGTTAGGAAAAAGATGCTTCAGAGCAGCATATTAATGCCTGAGAACAGGAGACAGTCATTATGCCTTTCAGGCCACTGACAGATGGCTACAAACTATAAACTGCTAAGGAATTTTCAAACTGAATTGGACATCGTGATCTTCATAAAAGAACCACCAAGAAAAATTTTATCATAATTAAAACAAGGGCAGATTTGTGCCTGAAGCTGCAAGATGCAATTGTCTGGGCATGGAGAAAAACATATTCATCTTCTCTCAAAACACTGAATCCCTTCCTAAACAGGATCCTCCGTATAGCCAAGAATATACCCATTGCTTTAGTTCAACCCCTGCCATGGTGGCTATTGAATTTCAAATTAGTGTTAACCAGGCATCCATTTCCTAAACTGTACAATCATTCAGAGCAAACAGCCTGTGACAAACCAACAGTGCACAAGACGAAACAAGGACAGCCCATGTGTGTATGTTGGCACTGTTGTTGCTCTCTCAAGCCCTTGTGCAGACTGAGAGGTAACCATATCCAACCCTGAATCCATCCTCTGAGAGGATGCTTGCAGGATAAGCACAGAAGACTTCAGTTTTGTGAACCTAATGGTGGAATAAAGGCTTGGGAAGTGGACAAGGGAGTTGATGCATCTGTTCTTCCTTACTCATTTAAAAACTATGCCTAAATGAAGAGCTCCACAAAATGGTTTCAGATATGCATAATTGAGTTGACTAAATGTTTTAGCATTTTATTAGTAATTCTTAGAGTAGGACTTCACTGTAATGTAACATTACAGTCTTCATTATATAATCTCTCCTACTAAAATTTAGCTGACAATCCTATTTCATTCTTTCTTTGGCACCTTGTTTAGATTTCTATCTTAAGTAGGACTTTAAGGTACACTTTGGCAGAAAGCTTCCCTGCATAGAACATCCCATTTAAAAATTAATACCTTGCTGGCTCCGCTAATCAAAGCTGGAAGAGTTTACATTAGTGTTTTAAAACCAGAGGGCGTGGTTCATTAAAATCCAGCTTCACTGAGCGTAAAAGAGAGGGGAATGCAAATGGGTGCAAGGGAGACTGAGCTGCTATTACTTTTATTCCTTTCCTACTCCCGAAGAATCTGATTCATTTACACCACAACCTTTCAACATGACCTTTTTAATTTGGCCCACTACATGTAAGAACAAAGTTATCTCTGTTATTATGTATTTCATATGTCCCCATGCTAAAGGAGAATACAAGAAATTCAAGGACCATTCTTTTAAATTACTGACATTCTGCTTTGACTATCTCACAACATTATGCTAGACTCTGAACAAGTGAAGTCTAAAACCCTAGTGTAAGCAGTGATCCAATTAAAAAAATTATATAAAACAAGGTTGTAACATACATAGCTTAAGAGATACAGATCTTATACTAGAGAATGTTATGAACATATGAAATTCCTCTACTTAAACCTCAACAGATCATCTCTGAATTTTGCTTGTGAGTCCAGAAATATCACTCATAATTTATAGATTTATGATACTATTTCCACCGCTGTAGATTATCGTGTAGTAACAGGCAAGGGACAAAACGGCAGGTGAGAAGGTGCACTGGAAGCCGCAGACCCAAACCTGCATGCAGGCGGTTCAGGACATTGGTCGCTCAAGACTGACCCGGAGATGAGAGTCTTGTTCGGCAGCATCCTGAACGATCAAGCAGCCTTTTCCAGGGAGAGCACTGCTTGCTCCACATGGAGAGGGGCCTAGAAAAGGTGGCCTAACCAAAGCTCATCTCCACCCTTCACCTGGTTGGCGAGCTGTGGCCAACGGGCATCTTCCATCAGCGCGCTTGCAGCAAGTGTGGGTAGAGCCCTTCCCAAATCTTCATGCGCGAAGCCCAGCCATGATGATGAGATTATCGTGTTGTGTCTTCCACATATTTCTAACTCACTATGTGAAACTCCGGGCTACAAAAGCTAAAGCTGAAATAATTATTCTTTGCAATCATGCTGTTGGCATCAACAAAGGGCTCAGCTAAACTACATAGAGATTTCCTCTGAAAACAAAATCAGCACAAACCATGACTAATTTACCTTTGTGAATGGAGTTATTTACTACACAGTCCTTGTTCGTCCTGCAAGCATTCCACCCCTCTAAGGCAGCATTCAATTTCCTAGACATTGATCTTGACTGGATCAAGTCACCTGTACACTGCAGAGGACCTCAGAGCTGCCTCCACATCCAACCTGTCACCCTGGTGTAGCTGCTTTAGTTATGCACATTTATTTACAAGACTTAGGAAACTCTTCCAGAACAGGAATAGACTTCCTCAAGAGTGAAGAGTCTCTTTCTCTGCTATTCTCCAACTAGAATGAGATCAGACAGGACTCACGCAACACTGGCAACACCAGCTGGATTTGTCACTGACCAGGCAGAATAAAGTTACTGCAAACACTGTAGGAATCAAGTATCACATTAACTACTCAATGTCTAGATCTGGCTTCCTAGTTTACCTTGACATATCCTAGCAGAAAGAATTCACAATATCCAGGAGCACTAGTGATAGAACTTAGAGACCTTATTTTGCATACATTTAATTTGAATTTGTCTGCTGAATATGAATTATATTGTTAATTATTGAAATTGTCTTCACCAAGCTGGTGTCAACACATAAATTTGTGGCCATGTCAATATTCCCTTTGCAATTTTCCACATGCAAACAATTTTTCCAAAATCAAACACAAATATACTGTTTTTATTTGTCTTTAACTAAAGTTGCCAGCTTATTCTAGAAGACAAGGTGACTTCTGTTTGAGAATAATTGGTATGCAACTCACATCAGGTGTGTTTCTTAGGTCTACATTTTTCCTGGCTGCATTTCTGTAAAGTTAAGAACTGACTTTCTCATTTAAGCTCCCTGGCAAGTCGTGGTATAGACCCTTTGCCAGATGAATATTTTATTCATTTGGTAGCCAGCACAAACTAAAACTACTTCATTACTCCAAATGCAAAACAAAATCTTACTTAAAACTTTCTAAACCTTACATAACTGCACTTCAAGTGGGGTCTGCCATGTGTGGCCAGTGGAGAGTTCTCTGTCCAGTGAAACCTGCCCACTTTGAATGCTCCAGCAGCTTTGATGCTTTTTCTTTCCACAAAAGAAGTGCCAAAGGTCTGTGCTGCCATCCAGAGCTCAACAGGTTGGAGAAATGGGCTGATGGAGCTCACCTCATGAAGAATGAAGGGAAGCACAAGATCCTGCAGCTGGGGAGAAACAACCCCAAGTACCACTGCACGCTGGGGAACCACCAGTAGGAAAGTAACCTTGCAGAAAAGGATCTGGGACACATGGTGGACACCATATGGAACACAAGCGAGCAATGCACCCTTGTAGCAAAGAAGGTTGTTGGTGTTCTCAGTTGCATTAGGAGGAGTGCTACCAGCAGTTCTTGGAGGTGGTCCTTCCCCTTCACTCAGCACTGGTGAGGTCACACTTGGGATACTGTATCCCTTTGTGAGCTGCCCAGTCCACGAGACACAAACATAATGAAACCTCTAGCACAGGGTTGTAAAGATGATAAAGGGACTGTCAGCATTTCCTCTTTTGTGAGGAATAGAGCTGTGGTTGTTCAGCCTGGAGAAGAGAAGCCTCATCTCATCAGTGTATATAAATGCCTGAAGGGAAGGTGCACAGCAGATGGAGCCAGGCTCTTTCAGCGGTGCCCAGTGGCACGACCAGAGGCAATAGGCACCAACTGAAACACAGAAGGTACTGTCTGAGCATAATGAAACAATTCTCCTATGAGAGTGACCAAGCACTGGCACCGGTTGCCCAGTGAGGTTGTGGCATCTCCACATAGTTGGAGATATTCAAAAGCCATCTGGATACAGTCCTGGGCAAGCAGTGCGAGGGGACCCTGGTTGAGCAACTATGTTGCACCAGATGACCTCCAAGGATCCCCTCCAAGCTTAGCCATCCTACAACTCTATGAAAAAAGTCTCAGAACTTCGCTTGCTCTCAGAATTCAAGCTGGATTTCTGCGTATTGTAATGACAAACTGATGTAAAGGTGAGATTAACAGGGCTTTTCCAGGACACCAAATTCTAACTCTAGCCACTAAAGGTAAGAAAGTATTATTAGAGGAAGCTACGGGATTAGTGGTGGATTAGCCTTGGCTCACAGCCAAACATCCACCCAGCTGTTCACCCTTCCCCTCCCCTCTCCAGTCAGCAGGACTGGGGGAGGAAATAGTGCATTAAAACAACACCCTCCCTCTAGCCTCCACCTCCCCTTCCCAGCCTGACTCCACATCTGCAGTTACCTCCTTCACTCTCAACTTTTCTACCTTTTCCCTCACCCTGAGCCACTCAGCGGGTTGGGGAATGGTGTCTGGGATCAGTCCACAACAGCTCCTCTTGTCCACCCCTTCCCCCTCACTTTTTCCTCTGCCGCTGCTTCAGGCCGTATCCACCTGCCTTGGCAAGGGATCTCCCTTGGGCTGCAGCCTCCAAAACTCCTCTGCCATGGAGCTCTTCCTCTGACCTTGTGTTCCCTTCTCCTCTGCCTGTGGCACTTTTTGCCCATTCGTAACTATGTTTTCCGGAAGGCAATCCCCCCTTGGCTGGGGGCTCAGCGGTGGGTGGGTCGGAGCTGGTTGAGGCCAGCTGGAACTGGCTGGAACTGGCTGGAACCGGCTGTGTCTGGCAATGGGGGGCCCCGGACGCCCCTCACAGAGCCCCCCACCACCCCTGCTGCTGCCAGTGTGGCATAATCTATCTCATTTCGGAAAACTATGCCACATTTTACCCCTTTTCCCCTCCAACTCTTCAATTAGTGTTTTCATCAGAATTCGTCCAGTGTGGCACACTGTTGGATCCGGGTTTGTAGCTGTCTGGTCCATTTGTTTTCCCTTTCCTCAATAATAAAAGTTGAAAAGCATGAGAGAAATAGTTATGGGATAGGTGTGAGCAACAAGGGATAGGAAGAGCAGTTACGAGGGGACAGTCTTACAAAGATCAGGTATCTGCCAAGGTACTGTCTCAGGAAGCTGGGACAGACTGTCAGTGTGCCAGCCCCGAGGGTCAGCACTGCAAACAGAACACTTTGGGTTGGAAGGCACGTAAACATCATCTGGTCCCAACGCCCTTCCAAGGGCAGGGACACCTTTCACTAGACCAGATTGCTCAAAGCTCCATCCAACCTGGCCTTGAACGTTCCCAGGGATGGGGCAACCACAGCTTCTCTGGGCAACCTGTCCCACAGCCTCACCACCCTCACAGTAAAGAATTTCTTCCCAATATCTCACCAAAGCTACCCTTATCATTGGACAAATTCCTCTAGCTGCATAAGTAAGTAATAAATAATCCCTTGCAGAACAAACAACCCAGTAGAAATGGATGTTGATTTATACTGTATAACAGGAGGAGAAAGGAGAAAGGACAGTTCTCTGTTGCAGTAAGAGATTAATTCTTTAGAAACAGCTATTATTACTAATTTCACTTTGCAGTAGTCTTGCAAAAGTCAATAGAACTATTTGCACAGGAAAATGAGCAGATTTTATTATTAAATCTCATTCTCTTTTTCATGTTTTACTCATTACTGTTAAATCTGTCAGTATACTTTTTCCTCCTCAAAACAGAATTCCAGGGCTCTGAACCTTCTATCAGTCATCAAAGTCATTAATCTGCTTTAGCAAGATTAACAGTGAAGATAAATCAATAAATTAAATAATCTCTTTTCCATTTAATCCTTTTTTATTTGGTCATACGAAACTGTTGATTCAAGAGTGCACCAGTATACAGGTGCCTTAGAAACAAAATATCACATACATCAAGAAAAAA
The DNA here is from genome assembly GCA_013396735.1 of Grallaria varia. NCBI lineage: Eukaryota > Metazoa > Chordata > Aves > Passeriformes > Formicariidae > Grallaria > Grallaria varia. Next base: position 24,180 of record VWZG01004110.1, on the reverse strand, counting down.
TTATGGAGGTTCTTTTACACACCCTATATATATCCATAGAACTGGTTTCCATTGATTCAGATTTGTGATTTCTGATGGTTATCACATATTTCAAATAAACGAAAAATGAATATAAAATAAAAATCTCTTTAGTTGTCCATAGATGTCTTTATCAATTTCAGGTGATTAATCTTTTATAAATGTATTACCCATCCAGGTGCAGAAATCAAAGATCTTCTTCCACATACAGGAGGTTGGGAAAGCCATGTAGGATACACAATCATGCCACACTTAGGGGCACAAGGAGTCAAGTGCTTCCTGTCAGTGATGGAACTTCTAGGGCAGAGAAATTAACTTTTTTTCTAACTCCCTAACAATCCAGTGGTGGGACATTCTCCAAGGAGATGGGACCGAGAAGAGATGGAATTGAAACCCTTTTTAGTTAAGAAAGGGGAACTGAGTCTTCTACATCCTGGACAAGTGCCTTCAATGCAACACTGAACTATATAAAAGAGGAAACTTAAATAGGTGTTTATGTGCCATGAAGCAAACACATTTTTAAATTATCCTATTTTCATTATTTGGAAGAAATTAATTAAGCACCTGTGTTCAGGACACAATGTCCAAGTCAGTGAAGTTTCCAGAAGAGTCAGTTCAAGATCCATACTGTTACATTCAAAATCTTGGTAACAGAAGAAACCACACACTATATATGGAACTAAGGGTTTTTATCTGAGGCCAGAAGGGACAAACAAGGAGATAATTTTGAATATGAATATAGTATAAAGGACTGTGTTGATCCCATTGTAGAAAACAGGTAGAAGGGTGAGCTCAGGTGACAATAGTTGCTCATAGGAGTGTCTTTGGGCCATCTGATGGTGCCCCTGGAGTTGGACCCTCAGGGCAGCATTGGACAGTGCTTCTCATCAGGTCCAGTGCTTTTAGCAGCACCTTAGGATCTCACCTTCCTGCATGGTGACAGCAAAGCTTAAACAGAACCAGGGATTTCCCTTGTGTGTGACCTGCTGAAAGCACAGACAAGTCTTCCAGGCTCTACAGCTATTTCAGCAACCTCCTGCCCAGGCTGACTCCCCGTAATGCACCCAGCTGTCAAATGAAAGCTTCCTAAAGAAGGTTGACTTCCACCAATTTTTTTCCCTAGACTAAGGACATCAATAATACCTGTAAGCAATTTTTGATTTTGAGGTGACAGGAAATAAATTGTTCATGTTAGAAACATAATCTTTAGATTTTATGTTATGGATATCACTTGTCTTATATTGTGAACTACCTAAGCAGTGCTTGTGCTTCCTGAGCAAGTCTTGACAGTATTTAAATCAGATAATGAAATAAACATTGCTGCTGACAAACAAAGAGACTGGCCAGAAGTATAAGCCTGGATCAGCAAAACCTGAATTAATCACAAATCTGTGGCTCAGTACCAAGTCTTTTAGTGAAAAACAAACTACAGAATAACATAAAATAGAGAAAAAGAAAGAAGGAGAACCTGAGCTGGGTGTCGCTGGTTTAAGCCCCGTGCTGGTGCCAGTGAGTGCTGCCCCCCAGCTCCACCTCCAGCTCTGGGAGCGGCCCTGGTGGGGAGGGGGTGACACATACACAGCCCCTGTGCCCCAGTCACAGCCTGGTAAAACCACAGCCCTTTGTGTGTGGCTGGGGGCCACTGCCAGGCTGCAGCTGGCAGCCCAGGGGAAGGAAAACCCTGAGGAGAAGGAAGCCCCACCGTGCATATGACTCTCCTCCTGCTGAGGACAGCAGGGTGCTTTGCTTTGTCATAACACGTTCTGCCCCCCCTGCTCCAGGAGGCAGGAAGTTGTCAGCCTGCACTGTGCAAGCTGTATGGGAAGGAAAAGCACGATTACCCGAAGAAAGGGATCCATATTTGTAGGCTTTTTTCTGTAAGTGTATTAAAGGGGTATTTATTCCCTTTTTTAATCCACTGGTATTACAGCATCATTGGTATTACTGCCATCAATGGTCCACTCTGGCCTCCAATCGGGAGGCGTGGAGACACACCGTCCATAACGCTGCTGATTCCTTTGAGAATGCACGCAGAATCAGTCTGGAGGAGAAAAGACAACGCAGAAAGAACCGTGCCTCACCAACACCGCCTATGGAGACTTTCTGCTGTGCCTTTTGCAACCGGACTTGCCTATCTCACATCGGCCTCTTTAGCCATCAGCGCGCTTGCAGCAAGCGTGGGTAGAGCCCTTCCCAAATCTTCGTTCACGAAGCCTGGCCATGATGATGATGATGATGATTACAGCAACTGGACTGATAATAAATGTTTGGTGTATTTTGATTAGACTTTCCAGCTGTTCACAGGCCTAACAATAGTTGAATATGCATATATATGCATATATAATATCTTCCTTCTTTGGCCATAAAAAAACTTTTGAGTGCATCATCTGCTGCTTTTTTGCCTGGCAGAGTTTTGTTAGCTTTTTGGCCAGAAGGTATCTTATTTCATCTTCCTGACTGTTTCTGTGAAGAACACCTTCATGAGGGCAGTGGCCTGTTACAGGGACCAGACACAAAGATCTGAGTCCAAATAAATTGCTTGTAACTACTTGAGAAGGGTCCAAAAGAAGCAGGAATTGAACTGAGATCATGTCTGTGCCCAACATAAATTCACCCTAACTGTCAGAGTAGTGCTTCTCCATGGTACTTTTCATCCCTGGGGCTTTCAAGGTACTTTACCTACGAAATCTGTGCATTAATTATTCATTAAATTCTGGTTTCTTCTTCCTGATCCTTGCTACACAGTTGTTTTTCTACAGGACACAGCAAGAGCCAACAGAGAGCATGGGTAGAGAAGTAAACTGTTAATTATATTAAAAGTGAATCATAAAGCAGAATATAGTTACACAGCTGAATGTATTTTCCAGCTTAAAAAACAGCACCTTCAGCAACATAATGCCTGTAAAATTGTTCCATATATCAATTTGTTAATAAAAAAGTGTGTCCTTTTGAATCACTGACACATTTTACAGCACATTGTACTTGATGACCATAAAGCTCTTAAGGGCCATGACCTACCAGTAAAACCCTGCAATGAAAACAATCTTTCCCTTAGATTAATTCATAATGAAACTCTTTTATTTTGATATCTTGAAGTAATTTTGATACCTGGAATTGGGAACTAACTGAAACTTTCTCAGAAGCCACAAATTTCCATTAGAGAGACAAATTTTCAAGAACAGTAATGAGTCCTTGGCATTTAGTACAAAAGCATTTTAGTATGATTGGACATGCTCTGGGAGAAGAAAAATATAATTTTCCCCTCCTCAGCTGGAAGAAAAATGACAAAGGAGAAAGGTGCAAAAGAAGACCACAACAATAGATTTGACGGAGAAAACTTACATCTCTACAGTTTTAAACAAAAGGCTTTCTGTATTCTTTCATTTCAGATTTTTGTGTCTGCACTGGCAATTTGCCTGAAGGACAGTTCCTCTGACAGAATTACAGACAGGGAGGTCAGCTGTAAATTTCAATCAGTCAGTGCAGGGCACAAGGAAAACACTGTCAGGAATATTTTCCTGAAGCTTGGCATGAGATATAAACTGATGTATATATGGCTCTAAGCATAAATCTTCAAATACTAATTCACCCTGGAAACGGAAAAATTTAAATTCTCACTAAGGTCTGCTACTTAAGTACAAAATCTCCACTAATAGAGCTACTTTTCTGTGCTGTGGAGAGAACTTTGCCACACTTACTGAAGCCAGTGAACTTCTCAGAAAAGAGAAAGCAAACATTTTATTACAGATATTGAACCCCAGGAATTACTGGGATAATCACTTGCTAAGCAGTCAATTAAGAGGAACCATGGTTATAGACATAAGGATTATAATGGACATTCATATAAATTATATCTAAAATAAGACTAATTACAACATTTTTATCCAATTTTTGGTGTTGCCAGCTCATGGATTTTAATCATGGGGCTTTATCTAAAAAACTTTTGATTTGATATTGTCTGAAGACACCAGGACATTACTAGCAATTTAAATTCAGTTTAAAAAGCAAAGCCAGGTAAAAATGTCAGGAAAAAAAACAAACTTTATATTCCTAAGCCTTCTGGTTACAGGGAGAAGCTTGAAAATGGGACACAAAGTCAGAAGGGTCAAAAGGGTATTAACAGAAGGCATATATCTGAATGTGTTCTAACACATCTAAATGTATCATGATAAGTAACTCCTATTACCAAACTCACGTCATGATTTTCTGAGTCCTGACTCACAGCTTTTAAGGGTTTGAAGCAGCTGTTTTGAAATTTCAGTCCCCAAGGCATTATTCAGCCTGAAAATATTCTTTCAGGCCCATCCCTTCGTATCAGCATCCAAATTCCAACCACAGTCAAACTGATATATGTAGGCAAACTGAGAAACGACGGCATTTCCTTAAAGATCCTTCTTTGTTGAAAACATTTTCCCAGAGATCTCACTTTGCTTTGGAGTTGGGGAAGCAGCTTTTGAAACCCAAAAGTGAGATAGTGGGGTGGGAAGTGTGAGATGGAAGACAGAAGGCCATTGCAAGGGCTGGGGTAGTTGCTGCCACCTCACTGAGCAACTGAGCCCATCCTGTTGGTACTCAGTTGGACAGCAATTCAAGACAAAGCAAGCACTGCTGAACTCACTCCAGTTTACTGATGTCTTTCTTGTATTGGAGTGTGCAAAACAGTGCCCACAGTATTTCAGATGTGATATAATAAGGGCTAAATAGAGGAAGACAATTCATTGCTCTACCTACTGGCTGTGCTTCTGCTGATGCAGCCCTAGAATCTGTTTGCTGTCACTGCTGGCTCACACCCAGCCCACTGCTCACCAGCACCCCCAGAGCCTTTGTCACACAGCTACTCCCCGGTCTGGCATCCCAAGTCTGTGCCATGCAAGGGCCGCTTCCTTCTCAGGTGCAGGACTTGGCATTTGTCCTTGCTAAATTTCATTAGGTCACAATTGTCCCATTTCTCCAGCCTGTCTACACACCTCTGGATAGCAGCCAACACCCTTGAGCATACCAACTGGTGCCACTCAAGTTTGGTGTCAATTACAAACTTCATGAGCAGGCACTCATAAGCAATCATGGATTCCTCCTCCAGGGTGATAAATAGGGAATAAAACAGGTGAGTGCCAACCTGCTTTCTGCAAGTTTCCAGATACCTTCAGTGTAAAACACTGTGTGTGCTGGCTGAGCTGGGACTCTGGGTCAACCACACAGATCATCTGTATGTCCCTTTGGGAAGATATGACCTCAAACAGGGGAAGTGGAATCAAGAATTCTGGGTCAGGTTGGGAGAGAATTTGTAACAAAGTGTTCCATGTTGGTGTCATATGGCAGTTACATAAGCCCTGAATTCTAATGCTGAATGAGGAAGAAGGCCTCGATTCATAGCACAAGTCCCTGTTACAGGCAGCAGTGTATCCCTCTGACCCCTGTGACTTTGAAGGTTCAGCCATCTTCTTGTATGCACATTCTCACTCAAAGACTGAATGGGCAAGCATCTCGGGCAGAAAGCTAAAGGCAGCATATGTAAGTCCGCACAGGTTCAAACACAGTCCTCCCAGTGCAAGGGAGCTCAGAATGAGGTTCACACAAGGTCTGTATGTCAGTGTTTGAAAGAATTTCTCATAATTCTCACATGGGTTCTCACAGCACTGTACAGTTAACTTCAGTCCTGCTCTGCTGACACAAGCCCAAGTCTTATGTTAGCAGGATAAGCAAACTTTTTTCACTTCTACTTACCACTTAAGACAAAAATAACTTCTGTTGTTCGTTCTGTCCTCTACGGAAACAAAAGTCGTCTTGCTTGGTTTGAGGATTCAGAAAACACAAACTGAAAGCGAAAGGCTGTTGCTATTGCAATAAAAGGTCTTTTACATCCTCTGCTGTTCTCTGAAAAATAATCAGCTGGATATAGAGAGCTAGGACAAAAGCTTCAGACCTAAGTTTTCCTACACCTACAAAGGATGGGCAGACAGGATGGAGAAAACGATATACATTCCTTAAGGATCATTTTCCTCCTTCAGGGGTGGGGACACAGAGAGGCCTTTCAGAATTGGGGCAGAATCTTCAGTTGGCCAAAGCCTTGAAGTAAAATTTTGCCCTTTCTTCCACTGTGCACTTGCTGTAAGAGAGAAAAAAACCTATTAGAATACAATTAATATATATCATATAACTATTAATAGCAAAAATTCATCTAGAGAGGAAAGAAAGATTTTGTTAAGGCTGCTAACAAGCACATTCCCTGCTGTCAACTTATTTCTGTGGAGGGCATAAACTGCAGGGTCCTCATAGACCATCCTGCACTAGAGTCCAGCATGCTCCCTGGGAGCCCATGGCCCAAGCTGTTCTGGAAAAAGACAGTTACCTCTTCCCTTTCTTTCTCACTTGAAGCAGGCTGCAGCAGCGAAATACCTTTTTCTTCTCCAAGTATATCAAGGTGGGGGGGATTGTTGCTTTTGTTTGTTTGTTTTTCTTTAAGCAAAACAAAAAAGGAGTTCTTGCCATCACAAGAAAACACACAGAAAGGGAAAAAGCTGGTACCTCTCACACTAGGTGGAGCCAGTGGGAAGACAAAGAGGTCCCAAATAATTACAGTCTCATGCTGGGTCCCAGCCTCAGGACATCTTTTAAGTGGAACAAGAGTCCATTTTTTACAGTAGGGTGCTATGGCTTGCTAGTGAGAGTATTGCTATATGCAGTATTTGAATTAGAAACTAGAAATAAATTAAACAGCTTCACCTTCAGTGTGACAGAGTTCATGAAAAATCACTGTGAAATCTGGCAAGTTTTTTGAAGAATGCGTTCCCTGTGCTTACAAGATGAAAGCAAGCTTGGTAACAAAAATGTTGTTTTCTTACTGCTAAGAGGCTCAGTTATTAAAGTTGTGCTAATAAAGTCCACCTCTAGCATCTGATTAGTCTCTTAATAAATCCATTAAGGGACCAATTTATCACAATACCATTTTGACATTCAGCCAACAAAAACATTCTAGTGAATAACATGAAAAATCTACAATTTGTTTCCTTTGCATGTCTATAAAGAAGACTTCCTGTATTTTGAGTAAGATTAATTTTAAACAATGTTCTCTCTTATCCTTACCTTAAGGGTTAAGTAGTTGTGATGAGGTTCGGCTATTAAACTTCTTTCACAGTATTCAGGCAGCCAGGGGGTGCACAGGCTGTGACTTACTATAAATGGGCCACCTGAAGAAAGGTTAGTTTGAACGAAATATGATTTGGAGAAAAGAATCAAGCCTACAATGTTCATTCCTCCTTCACCAGTAAATAAACAGATCAGACAGAAATAGAGATCTGGCAGGCTATATCTACATTGAAAAGCAGGGCTGTGCAACAGAATATAGCAACAGAATTTGTTGCAGAAGTGTATAATCTGTTCAGCTTCCCCAACATGCATGCACAGATAAATAACATAAATCTGAGGTTACTGCATTCACACTTCAATCATTTGGGTGTACTTCCTCTGTTTCTTTTTGATCCATAAGAAACTGTGGAGTTTTGACCATAGGTCATCAAGAATGAAAAAAGCTGACATTGCTAACAAATAATCTAACTGATCTTTGAAGCAGAAGACAGATAAGATGACCTCTCCAGTTTCACTCCAGCACACATTCTATGGTTGTTACAGATTTGCACTGAATACTCAGTTCTGGAAAAATTGCCATTATTGTAATTTTTTCAATGCATGTCCATTGGGGAGTTTAATTATCACTTAGTGATGATTCTATGATTCAATAATCAACAACTTGTGGAGAGGAAGAGGTCAGAAATCCTTTTTTTCATTAGAAGGTATATGAAAGAGGAAGACAACATCACCACATTAATGTCTTTAACTGAATTACTTATTTTGGCACCTTTTTCTTTTTTTAAATATTTATTCCCTAGATCAATAGCTTAAAATGAAGCTACTAAAAAATATGAAAAAAATACAGCTGTAAATATTTCTTCTCAACCACACTGATACAGTATTTAATTTGGAATTTGTGAATATTTTATACATCTAATTTTTTCATATGAAAGCTTAAGAAAAGTCTTGAAGCATACATTTGTTCATTAAAAGAATAAAAGAGGAAAAGAAGAAAGCTATATTAAAAATCCTATTGCCATGGTAACTAAACACAGGTTAATTTTGTCACCAAATGTTACTGGGAGGACAGAATAGATCATTACCTCTATATCACCTAATCAAAGGTTAAGAAACTCCACAATAAATTATGTTTTCTCAATAAATAATAATGACCTGAATACAGAATTCTAAAAAAGTCATGAAAAGCCATAATTTCAAACATATTTTTATGATACCATCAAACATCTTCAGACAAGCAGCTTTTTTTAAAACCTTTTAGAGGCTACTTGCAAAGAAGGAAAAATGTGAAGCTAATTACTTCTTACATTACTTTCTAATAATAGCGTAATGTCTAAAGGCTAATTACCTGTGCTATAGAAACCATTCCCCCCAAATTTTTTATAGAGGAAAAAAACTGTATACAGTGTTTTGTACTGAGAAAAAAAGGAGCAGATGTGTTTGATTGGCAGAACAGTATAGTGAGTGACAATCTGCTCACCTTACCTACGCCTACCAGTGCTCTCAACGTATGGGAATTTGCACAGGATGTGAATGTTTTAAAATGCCACAGAGTACAAATGCCTCAGATCAGTAAAGTGGGAAAAAAATATCCATCAGACTAATTACTATCTAGAGGCAAGAAAGGGACACTGGATTAATTTCTTTGTCCGTTTAAGACTTGACCTTTCAGCTGAAGCTACCAGCAAAGGCTTCCATCTAATGGAAATTTTGGTGGCAGTTTCTGTGACATGGTCATCCTTTTATGGTCTTCTACCACTTGCATCTTCCTAGAAACTGAGTAGCCATTTCATTATTAGGACCTGGATTGTACTGAGCAACACATTTTCATGAGTTGCCACCTACTCAGGCCTCACAGGAAGCCTGGACTTCTCTACTTCACTATGATATATTGCCTGCTGTTCTGCACTTTGTGGAACAAAATATTAATGTAAAGTATAAAAAATTCCCCACCAAAATAAATGAGTTTAGTGATCATCACTTCATAGCACACTGGAAGTGTCATTATTTCTTTTAGAAAAAATAACAAGTAGGTGCTATTTAATATCCAGTGTCTCTTTTTTAGTTCTGATACTGACCAAAATGTTCAGAATGAAAATATCACTCTTTTTTTTTTCCTTTTTTTCTTTTGTTATAGGTTTATGTATGGTCTCATCAGGCCTAATCGAATGGAAATAAGTTATACATCTTATTTCATAACAAACACGCATTACTTCAAATTCCTGAAAAAAAATCCAGAAAAACATTTCACAATAGTGCTGTTGGCAAGTTTTCCTTAGATACTTCCTAACGACCAGCTAATTATCCATGATGTCAGCTGTTGGACCTGCTTTTCCTCAGGCTCATGTAGGATTGCCTTCATTTTAAATTCAGGCAATCTAAGAAGTTACTTCTTATGTGGTCAGATACCATTTCCACTTACCAATGAATATTTCAGTATTTCAGATTAAGTATTCATTGGAGCAGGAAATAAAATGATGCTGTTTTGCTTCCCTACTGGGTACCTTAACTACTAGCCTGTACAGCCCCAGTCTGTTCTGCTTTTTGTCTTTCATTTAATGAATATTTAAGTAGTGTGTACAAAGTGGATTTATTACAAGACAATAAAACTTAAGGATTAATGGAAAAACATTGTACACCCTGATTCTTAAGTCAATGGTCTCTAAAAGAGGAAGGGGAGGGAAGATACACACTTAATCATGTTAAATGACATCTAAATATGTATTGAAGTCTGTCTTCCAAAAGTAAACATCTGTTTTGTCAATTCTGCTAGTACTTTTATACAATAGAAGCTAAATGATTTGAAGCCACAGAGTTTAAGCAATAATGAGTGAAACATAGTTGCAGAGTCAGCTTCAGTGACTGCAAGTCTAATGGATATTCTGTGAGCATTAGCAGGAGGCTAAATGCTACACAGAGGTACTTGGAGGAGCATATAAATACAACTTTTTGATGCATCCACAACAGGATCCAGACTCAACAGGATTTATCTGATGGCTACAGAGACAGCAAACAGTTTTCTGTTTCTTGAAAAACCGCAGTATGAAAGTCATCCTTAGGAGCATTGTGGGATTCATTTTCCACATTTCACTCCTTCTTTTATGGGTGATTTCCAGCTAATGATGAAGTGCAAGTGAGTGAGGACTAAGGAAATATTCCAAAAAAAGAATCTTCTCTGGCTTTAATTATTTCTAATTTTGATGACAAAAGATAATGTCAAGTGAAGCTTGTAAAGAATTCAAAATCATTTATTGAGAATGTGCTATAGAATCCATTCTATCCATGAAACAATGCCAGCATCATCTCTCACTACAAAAGAAAGTTATTTTAGCACAGCATTTCAGAGGCTCTATTACAGTCTCCAAGAAGCAGTAAACATCTTGAAACAAATTGCATTAAGATTTTGTTTTGAAAAACCGCAAAATGAAATCAAGCTTTGGTAAGACAGGCTCAAGAAAAGGATGACATGAATTTGTTCTCTCAATGTCCTCACCTCACCGGATAAGGGCAAAGCAACACAGTCAGGGTAGGAAACGCTCCAACTTTCCTTAGTGGGAGAGAGACTGTCCAGAGTCAAACCTACTCTGCATATTTTAAGGGACTGTGTGATAAGGAGACAGTGAGTTAAGAAACTTGGTTCTACAAACAAAAGAAAAGAGGAAGAAAACACCTATAGATTCATCACACAAATCTACTGAAGCCTAGCACAGGACTGAGTAAATGATAGTTATGCCAAAAGCCTACTTGGTTGCTCAACTACTATAAGGAATAACAACTACAAAGGGCTAAAACCTGATGGACACAGAATAGCCTTCAAATATTTGGAACAACAGATCTGCAAGAATTCAGTCCTGCTCAGTATCAGCCTTACAGTGTGAAATATTGCTATTTATAGCCAAGAGGCAGGCCTCTTAAATAGTGGAAGGTAATGAATAACTCATTCTCTACCGCTGTATGAAACTTATCATGTAGGAAGTGTCTACTCATTAATAGAAAAGATGGCACTAATAATAAAATAGATAAAAGACAGCCTTCAATAGACTGCACTGAGTAAACAACTTCAGTTAAAAATTGACCTTTTCCTAACTGAACAACAGAGGAAACAATACGCATTCCAAATGCAGGTAATTGGCATTTAGTGCCATTGCTTTTATAAGAAGAAAAGGAAGAAAGGACAACATGAAGTACCTTTTCTTGCTAAAAATCAAAAAGAACTAGGTCTGGAAAGGAAGCTGCAGGTCTAAGCAAGTGTCAGGGAAGGAAAAAATAGGTACCTGTCAGGAGGTTCAGTTCTCAGCTGCTGTGAAATGGATTAAACGGTGTCCCATCAACTCAGAGCAGTCATGCCTAGGAAGCCTGATTAAACTGGCTGTAACAAACAGCGTCCAGAAAGAGGAGTGATGAGGAAGAAGTCTTGCAGAAAAGAACCAGACACTTTATGCTCTGTTCTTTCTTTTCTTGGACACAGAAGCAAACTTTCCCTGTGAGACACTAATCCAAATATAAAGGGCAATCTTTCCATGGTCAGGTAAAAGAAGAAAAAGGTTTGCCGTGACATCAGTTCTTCTGCTTCTGGCAGTCAAGAACTGGAAAGGTTCTCTTGTATCTGTACCAGGATCTTATTGCACATTTTGATCAGCTGCAAGAATACAGACCTTCTTTTAGAACGCTATCCATTTTGATTTTAAAACCTCCACTTGCAGATTATTCCTGCTGTATTAGACTGAAGACATTGGTTGAATCATAAAGTTAACACCGCAGATAATCTATTCCTACAAGTTATTTAAAAAAAGGCATAGCCATCTTCTAAAATGTTCACCCAAGTAAGGTCTTTATTTATTGCTGTTGGTTAAGTTCTACAGTCGGGATTCATAATTAAATTATTCCTTTTTCAAACTTACAGCCTAAAAGCCACTTCAATAGTCACTCATAGATTTGAGGTTTTATGTGACTTAAATACCTTTCTCATTCCCTTTCCCATTGAGGTATATGCTGTAACAGAGCATTCAAAAAGTAATTAAACAACCCTCATAGAAAAAAGTATATATTTCAGCTTTCCTTAGATTTTTGTACAGATAGGAAAAACTACTCTTTTACTTTTCAAAAAAAAAAACAAACCACCTAATTGAAAGGAATCTTCTTTCTGGCACCTTCTTTATCTGGACTATACAAATATTCCTAAAAGTGTACACACATGCAGACATGCAAAGAATTTTTTGGTTTGTATGTCAGTAAAAGAAACAGAAGACAGAAAAGGGAGATGAAGGCAGACTTACAGTGTAAAATAACAGGTTGTGTAACTCTTCAGATCTTTCTGGTATTGTACTTATGAATAGGAATGACTTCTATAAGTGCTGCAGTTAATGCAAGATTTTTTGTAGATGAGATTAGGGGACAAAGAGAAAACATTTGAAGGTTGATAGAGCTTATAGTGGTGGCGGTACCTTTCTTCCTCAGGATACCTTGGGTTGTGTGCCAGGGCTTGAATCTTCCCTCTAATTACTTACTGACCCAGTGAACAAAACACATTGGTCACACATCCAAGCCTTACACGCTGTGATTTACTCTGCTTTGCAACACTATGCTAGGCCATTAGACAAATCATCCATAGCACTTTCTAAGACCATGAGTCAGTGAGTTGGATTACTGCCAATTCAGAAAAGATCTGCTAAAACTAGCTGTTAAAAGATATTCAGCAGAACTTCTGAATTTCTAAAATTATCAGGACCAGAATGTAAAGGTTCTACATAATTTACAATAGCTTTTGGTATTCTTTTTTAAAGCAACAACCACAAAAAAATCTCACTTTTAAAATAACTGAATGCAAAGACTCTTTTAAGAAATGTTTGCTACATATAAGGTATCTCCCTTTTCATGGACCCTCCTGGCAGCCAGAAAGGCCAACTGTGTCCTGGGGGGCATCAGGCAAAGCATTGCCAGCCAGTCACGGGAGGGGATTGTCCTGCTCTGCTCTGCGCTGGGGCAGCCTCACCTTGAACGTTGTGTGCGGGTTTGGGTGCCACAATATAGGAAAGATACTAATTTAGCTGTTACAGAGTGTCCAAAGGAGGGCAATGAAGACAGTGAAGGGGAAGCCATATGAGGAGCGGCTGAGGGGACTTGGTCTGTTCAGCCTGGAGAAGAGGAAACTGAGGGGAGACCTCATTGCAGTTACAACTTCTTTATGAGGGGAGTGAAGGGGCAGGCCTTTGACACTGTCTCCCATGTTACACTCCTGGAAAAGCTGGTAGCCCATGGCTTGGACAAGTGTACTCTCTGCTGGATTAAGAGCTGGCTGGAGGGCCGGGCCCAGAGAGTGCTGGTGAACGGGGCTGCATCCAGCTGGCGGCCGGTCACCAGTGGTGTCCCCCAGGGGTCAGTGTTGGGTCCAGTCCTGTTTAACATCTTTATTGATGATTTAGATGAGGGGATTGAGACCATCATCAGCAAACTTGCTGATGACACCAAGTTGGGAGGGAGTGTTGACCTGTTGGAGGGCAGGAGGGCTCTGCAGAGGGATCTGGATAGATTGGAGAGATGGGCTGATTCCAATGGGATGAAGTTCAATAAGGCCAAGTGCCGGGTCCTAAAAAGTGCGACTCAGATTACATTTTGAGAAGGACCTTCAAAAGGGAAGACTTCTTTTTTTCTCTGAACAAGTAAACACCTCACCTTAGACATTAAACAATAATTTTTAACATTAAATCTAAGACAGGCAACTGAGTATCAAATTGGAATTAAGAAGCATCTCGTTCCAGAATTGGAACAGCTGAAGATTATGCAATTGTTTTTGTAGATTCATAGCTACTTGAATATACAATTGTCATACCATTATAATTTCAATTTCAATTCTTGCTGGCCTCACATTTTTAATTTTATTTCTCAATCAGGACTTTGCAGAGGATTATGGAAATCTACAGACAGAGCCATAATTTCAAACATCCTGCTGACTGATTAGATAGCCACAGATTCCCCAAGCCAGACATATCTGAAAAGGGGAAATTTGTTCCGATGTCATGAGGTGATGTCAATCACTTCAGTAGAGAATATTGCATTCTGATTCACAAACTTCCAAAAGAAAATCCCAATGGAAAAATAGCCAAGTAATTGCTAGAATTGTGAAGAAAAAACATAAACACATCTTCCTGGTTAATTTTCGCTTTCTTTGGCCTGTTTCACTGCTTTTGGAGTGGGGAAGGAGACATGCCTACACAAACTACTAAAGCTATCAAAGAAAATCTTGGATCTGTTAACGTGGCTTGATCCTTGCAAGTGCTCAAATAGTCTTTTGAAAAGAAAACTGATGAGTTTTTTGTATACATATCACGTATTTCAATTAAAAAAAATTAAAATCTAGAACTTCTAGAGTCTCAAGTAGTATTTACTAAAAAGAAGGATTAGTTTCCCAAAGTCAATACTATTCTTAACATTCAGAAGTTCTGGTGTAATAATGGAGATATAAGTATGGCTGAAAGCACAAATAGCCAAACCTGTCATAGAAAAACAAAACTAGGCCATTCTTTTTTTTTCCATGTAAGTGGTAGTTTGGACTGAAACTACACTCTCAATAGAAAAGGAAGTGCTAGGGAGAATTCTTAAATCAGTATTCAGGTAGAGTTCCTCAGCATGACAATAGTCTTCTCACACGTTTCTAAGAAGCTGTTACAAATAGATTTTTGCAAAGTACCATGTTTTTGTGTCACTTCTGCTGGATACCTTAAAAACCCAACTGTATTATTAATACCTTAATCTATAGCCTATGATAATCTATAACAATAAAGGATGTGAACAAGGAAGGAAAAAAGCATTTAAATAACAAGGATGTCATTTACTAAGTAGTGTGCAAATGTATGTGGGCTTCTGCCTAATTTCTACTCAAAAATAGAAGTGCCTTCACTGTGGGACTGAGAAATACAGGATGAAAAACCATTTGTCTCTGCTACAGGAATCCCGAGAGATGTAGATCATGATTGGATTCCTTTATTGCTGACACTTCAAAAAGGCATTAAAGGAGCACACTCTCGTTCCTTGCACTTACAGTCAACCATCAAGTAAATATAGTTAATGGTAGAGATGAGGACAGGAAGGGAGTGGGGGCATTTGGGCCAATGTGTAAGCATTTATAATGACTAACATATACAGGAATACATATATATATTATCTATAAATGTATTTATAGGCACACATAAGCATAAAGGCACTTGTCATGAGCACTTGACAGCTAGCCAGGGGTTCCCATGTATTTCACCGAGGTCACTAAGGAAAGATTGACACTGAGCATGAAGACATTAGCACCTAAAGCCATTTATCTCAAGTAGAGGATAAAAGAAGAGACTGAACAAATGATGAATCAAGCCCAAAGTAAGAACTGACAGAGAATGTGAGCAGACAAAAGAAAGGAGTTTTCACAAGCCTGACTGCTATGTAGAAAAGGGTGCAACTCATTAAAAAA
>VWZG01004109.1:440560-474337 GCA_013396735.1 Grallaria varia | reverse complement strand
CAATTCAATTTTTACATCAACCTGTGCAAAGACTATGCTGGCAGCAATCATGACCGTGTCTAAGACTGTAACTCTGCAAAATGCTTCTCATTTTTGTCTTAAATTACCTGGTCATGAGTAGCTAGGTATTACCCTGACAACATGTTCATAGCACTCTGCTTTCCAAGGAAATAAACCACAGGCTACGCTACATTCTTCCAAGGTCCTAATTGGGATTGTGAAAACACCAGGATAGGAGTGTGCATGATAGAATGCATCTATCACACAGAAGAGATATGTGTAATAATATGTTCATTGGCTAAACGTTTATGAAGCAAATTGTCTTATGAACAAGCAAAATATCACAGAATCACAGAATATGCTGAGTTGGAAGGGATCCACAAGGATCACTGAGTCCAACCCTTAGTCCTTTCCAGGATGTGGTTGAAAAGTTTCTGAATTAATTACTATTCTCACAAATAAAGAAAGAGTTCTTCAAAAAAACTCATTTCTCAAAATCCTTACTGAAGATGAGAAGAATGTTTCTGTAGTTCTATGAAAGAAATGAAAAGCGAAATCTGCAGAAAATTCCACCACTCTGTACAACTAGGGGGTATACAACCAGGAGGACAGTAGAGGTGGGTTTAAAACTCTGTTTCATGTTGGAATAGTAGTTCCCATTAGTTAGAGACTGGAGAGCTGGTCTGTTTTGCATGATTTGGGATCTAGCTTCTAGGTTGCCAGTCTGGAAGAGTTTGTTTTATAGGAAAAATGTATAGAAGAATTTATGTGGTAAAATGGTTGGTGCTTTTAACAGTGTGCTCACACAAATGAGCATAAGTATCCACACTGAAATATCTATATCCATGAGTTTATGATTAGTCTGCAGCCAGCAGTAACACTTGATTCAATCCTCTGTCTACCTGGTCTTTATTTCCCTTACTAGGACCTTCAGAGAATTCTTCTTGGCCTTGTTTTGAGAGTCAAGTACCCCATCTGACACCCCAGTACTCTTTCTACACTATGCTTCTTATGTGGTTCCTCCTTTTTTTGTATTAACAGTTCTTTCTTCAGTACCGGGTTTCTAACTCCTATACCTACACCCATTCTACCCAAATTCTATATAATATTTTTTCAAGTGAAACTTGTTTCCAGTGAACCATTACAGTGTAATTTTGTTGAACTTCCAAGAGAACAAAACTTGTTATTCATTATGAACCAGAGTATTGTCTTTCTAGAGAGTTAATCATTGCAAGACGTATCTCTAAGCTCTTTGTTTTCCTAAGGCTATGGCTGAGATGATGGCTGAAAACTACCATAACATATGGGCAAAGAAAAAGAAAATGGAGCTTGAAGCAAAAGGTAATATTAACTATAAGTATTTTGAGTATTTTAAGTT
Source organism: Grallaria varia (assembly GCA_013396735.1). Classification (NCBI taxonomy): domain Eukaryota; kingdom Metazoa; phylum Chordata; class Aves; order Passeriformes; family Formicariidae; genus Grallaria; species Grallaria varia. Next base: position 472,959 of record VWZG01004109.1, on the reverse strand, counting down.
CACTATGCTTAGCTTAGGTTATGCATTTGAGAAAACAGACAAACAGAAAATCAGGAACAGCAAATTTAAACTGACAAAGAAGAAACAACCATGTTCAGTGCCTGGAAGTTTTTATAGTACCAAGTGCAACTGTTTAAGTAGTTTACCAATTCAAATATATCAAAAGAAGAGAACTCAAAGGTTGTAAATAAATTTAAGCTACATTAGTACATTTTCCATATAACATTAATCTTTCAGAACTAATGGAAAATTTTAGAATGTGTAGCTTTAAAACAATCATCTAAGGATATGCCTACAATATTTTATGGAGGGAATTTGTTCCTTTTTAAAAATATTACTATTATTAGAGACATACTGTTTTATTTTTTCTGAGATGAGTCTGGTTATTGCCCATACAGTTTCCTGGGGTTCCAGAGCAATTTTCTTAGGAATTTACTGTGTCCTGTTATATGATTGCCATTTTAGAAGCTGAAGTTCTAAGAATGCTGCTTTTTATGCAGATATTTATATTAATAATAGCAGTGTTATTTTCGTGCCAATTTAAGTATCTACATTCAGGGAAGTGTCAATACATCAAATATTTGTAAACAATACCAATGCAATTTGATCTCTTTATCGCTGGTAAGCATCCTTTTAATCAGGTTGGACAGTTGTGTAAACCACAGTTGAATAATGTATTCTAATTTCCTGTCTTTAATTTATTACTATAAAGTAGAACTGTATCACTGTAATATATTTTTAGATATATGTATGTCTTGCTAAACTCAATGAGCCCTGTCAGAATGTTTAAAAGCATAATTGTATATGTTTATGTATTTGTTTATATCATGGCTTTCTTATTAAAGATGTATTATTATAAAAGATGTATTGAAATATTTCCTGTTTCAATAAATGAAGTTGTAATTATAACACGTTTGTAACACTTACGCACTTTGTTCTTCTTTAGGAGTTTTCGCAGTAGGTTCAGCGTATTTATCTGCTACTCGCAGCAACTATGTTAGGACAATGCATCCATGTCTGAAGTTTCCATCTGAATATTTTTTAAGGGTTGTGTTAAGAAACAGACAAGTGTGTTGTTATTTCAGACTAGATTTTACATGCTATGTAGTATTATGACACTGCTTTTGCATACTAGGACTTACCATGTCAACAGAAAACTCTTTAACTAACTTTTAATTCTCTTCATGTTCCATAGTAGGAGGAGGCAACCATCCTCTTCTTGTTCCTTATGATACACTTACTGCCAAAGAAAAAGCCAAGGACAGAGAAAAAGCACAGGATATTCTGAAATTTCTACAAATTAATGGATATGTTGTCTCCAGGTAATTCTGTTCAGTATTAGTGTCACAGAAGGTTTCTAATAGTCCTCAGTAGTGTCAGGGTTTTTTTGTTTGGTTGGCTTTTTGTTTATTTTGTTTTGTTTTAATCAAAAGAAAGCTCTATGGTCATGTTTAGGTTTCAGTGCCTGGGAATAAGGATAAACATACAGAACACTGTAAGGAAGAAATGGATTACAGAGTTAGTAGCAAGGTTTTTGAAGGTATAACTAGAATTCTCCAGAAACTCTGCATGTCTTCTGCCTCTCTTCTCAACATTGCAGCCTATTTTTTCTTTCTGGTGTGTCTCCGTATATCCAAATGTTAGTAAACTTTTTAATTTTCTACAGTGATAAGATTATTAAGTCTTCATTACAGGTCAAGCACATGCCCCTCTCTAAAGGAATTTCTAGGCAATTGTTTTGATAAGACAGTTTTATTTCTCAAATGTCCTACTCATTTCTTTCAACTGAATTAATTTGCAGTATTATTAAAGTATTTTCAAGGTGAAAAGTAATGTTTTTAATTTTTTTTTAAAAAATCCACAGTTCAAATGTAATAAAAATATTAAATAGTCTGCAGAATAACATGCATAATTAATTTTGGGTTTGATATGACATACCTAGTAAACATAGCATGAATAAAATTTTAATTAATTTGGGGACTTGTCTGCCTCATTGGCATGGCTTGGGAAATGTGATTTTCTAAAAAAGGCTGGAAGCACATCTGAGACTTGTATGACTTGAACATTAGTAAGTGAATGAAACAGTCACAGATATCAATTTAAGTCATCCTTGTGAATTAATTAGCTGAGCACATCTACATAAAATCTGCCTGCTTCCATTCTTTTGTATCATATGAAATTTGGCCTTTCTTTAGAGTCCCACAGCTAATCTGATAATTTTGGTAAAATCTTTCAGGGTAGCTGAAATAATTCAGTTTACTTCCCGTCAGTAGAGTAGGATGTACAAAGAAGGATGTCATTCAAGAAAGGTTTCTTTTCTGATCCCCTGTCAAAATGATAAAAGACTCCTCAGCTGTATTCAAGATTACACATTCCTTTTCCACTAACTTTTTTTATTTCTGCTAAACACAAGTGAGAAGTGGCTTTTGTTCCTTTCAGAAGTGGAAGGCTCAGAGGGGTGGTAAGAAAACCATTAACTTGGATGCACCTATCATGTAGTAAATAGTTCCTGCTGCATAAATGTTCCCCTGTGCTGGTCAAATGCAGGCCTTTCTGTGAAGTTAAACTCAATACTATTGCTACTCCTGTGCCATCCAGGCTGTTAAAAAAACAAGGACTTGAATCATGTTTTAATTTCGTCTGCTTACCACTGTACTTTCTGCCACTTATGCCTTGAACATATTTCTTTACAGCCTTTTATTTGACAGTGACCATTCAAGTCTGCTGCATCCTCATGCAGAGTGGGTTTAGTGAATATAGAAACATTTGCCCACTGCCCAGCACGTGGCACTCAGGGACACGGCTTGTGACCCCCAGTCCCACTCCAGCTGCTGGTGCTGAAGCCTCCACTTGTCTTACTGACACTGCTCCCCCACATAGCTGGATTTTTTTGGAACACAGCATTCTCAGTGGCAGGCAACTGGGACTCCTAATTGCTGCAGTTGCAGACACTGCCTTACGCCCCTGACTCTCTGACCCCAATTGCTAGTACCAAATCCACTTACGCCAGTCCCTCTGGGCTCAAGGTCTGTAGGACCTGTAGAGATGTTCCCCAAAGGTATGGCCTCTCCAACTACTGACACTCGTTCACACCAGTTGTCACAGCCCTGCGGGTACCTACACCCCAAGTCTGACTCCAGTTGGTGGATCAGTATCCTCTCATGGTGGTCATGTCAGTAGCTGGCACTTAGTCCTTGCAGCACATGCGTACACATGATATTGTGAGTAATATTGCACTGAGGGATAGGTACAAAAGGATTTAATAAGAATATAGGACAAACTCTAGTGACGAGATACAGGACTCGGTCAGACAGCTGTATCGACAGGCCACAGTGTTCCCATGTGACCCGCCATTTTGAAAGCTCTTTTAATCTCTTTTTTTCCTGTGCTCTTGATACTTCTCTGCTGCACAATCTGTCATTGGTTTGTGTAGTTCACTAGTCTGCCTCAAATATTCCCAAACTCCATGTTCCCTTCTCTTGGGAGCTATAAAATACAGGTGGCCCTTCTCCAAAGTTGTGTCTGAAGTTTCTTAATGACCCCCTACTTAATAACTGGAGACTTTTGTTCTCCAGTGTTGTGTCCTTTATCCCTTGTCTATTGGGTTTGTGTCTTTATGTGTTCTTGTTTATGGCTTCTCTTTAATTACCCCCTTGAGGTCCTTGATCAAATAACCTTAATGAAGCAGACATTATTGTGTCCTTATTGGTATCAACAACTGACAAAGCTGTTTTAGTTCCAGAATCTCTTTTTTCTGAAACTGAACCCTACCATCATCAGTTTTATTTTAAAGCATAAATGTGCACTACACAGGCAGTTATAGTCACTATATATGCAGTAGTTATACTTTTTAAAACTTGAAACATAGCTGAGTACTAATGTACTTGGTGCCTCTGATGGAGGACTGGGTGGGTGTGACTGACTCCCTTCCTCATTAAGCACAGCTTCTCTGTGTGCCATCGACTACGTCCTCATCCTGCCTAATCAAGGCTTATGTCAGTGCCAACTTGTTGCTAGCAGACATTAGTCCACTTCATGAATTCACACTCTGGAGATACACACTTGTTGAAAGATGTGGTTTTTTATATCAGACTAGTAGCTGTGATGGAACATGCTGGAAAAGCAATTCCATCACTTTATTTTGGTTTTCCTCTGATTTTTCACAAATGCTGCATAGCTATTCGAAGTTTTTCCATTGCAAACAGAATTTTGGGGAAAATTCATAATTATGGATATTGGATTTACTTCTAGTTTGATCAAGTCAAAGTATTTTGGCAGTTTTAAAACTCCCTTACACAAGAATCAGTCCCTGGAGGGGATTGTAATGGAAAGAAATTATAGTAATAGTGGATTAACCTGATTAACAAGTCTTATTTTTCTGTAACATTCTAGCTGGGAAATCTTAGTTGTGTCTTAACAAATTGCTCAAAACCTAAGTATGTGTAAGAGTACTGTTTATGTCAAAGACAAAAAATTTCTTACATTAATAACCACTTAATCATTACTAGAGAAAATGGCATCAGACTACACGGAGAGGTAAGACTTCTTTTAGTCCTTCTGCATGTGTGAAAATTTACTTCCTTCTTTTAACAGAGGACTTAAGGACCTGGAATTAGACACACCTTCCATTGAGAAACGCTTTGCCTACAGTTTCCTTCAGCAGCTTATAAGATATGTGGATGAAGCCCATCAGTACATTCTGGAGTTTGGTATAGTACCCCTTGCACATTTTTAAAAATAATTACTAACCAAGATGTCCAATGTTATAAAACCAACTAGAATTTTAAAAAATGGCACATTCCTGAACTAATTTTTGCTTTAATTTCCTATGGTTGATGAACATTATGAATTTTGGAATGTTATGTCATTGCCATTCATTCCAGTTTCCTATATCATCAGACTATTTCCTTAATCATCAGATTAAATTTTTTTAGCCAAAATTTATAATGACTTTCATTCTTTGAAAAAGAAAACTAGCTGCCCCCTTGCATTTATGCACAAAATTATAATCTCTCACTCGCACATTAATAGTTATTACTCACATGTAATCCCTTTATCAGAGAGCAAATTAAACTGGTCCTTTGTACCATTCTGAAATTTTCTTTGGAGAAGAGAGTAGGGAAACCTCTTCAACAAAGTCCCACAGTGGGAATGTTCTTTCACAAACACTTGGCACGTGTTTTGTCAACAGTGCTATGAAGGATTTCACACCTTTGGTGAAGATAAAAAAATATAAAAGTTCGGTGACCCAAGTCAGCTTCTTATATGAGCACTAAAAACCAAAAAACCTGGCCAGATGCAGCTTCTGTTGTGACCGTGGGAATTGTAATGACACATAACATGTGCTGTGCCCCATAGATGCTGTAATTGACAGTAACAGGAGCTCAAGTAAAGCAATGGTCATCCAAAAGCCTATCTAGTTTCAAAGTAGAAGTCATAAAAATTCATGAATTATTATATGCCATGAGTACTTACAGTAGGAAAATTCTGGTCTTGATAACTCATTGGGTTACTTCTGCTACTAATACCTGATTACCATGGCTTCATTGTTCTTACTTATATAAATTTGCCATAGTTGCAAGAAAGATAATGAATAAATACTGAAACGCTAGAAACATTGGTGGAACAAATACCATTAGAGTCCCTCAATGGATTAACAAAAAGAAGACAATAGTTAAAGGATAAATGCTTTGAGAGCTGTATCACACTTTATTTTTTGATTTTTGTGGTAATGGGTGAAATGAAACAATTTAAATTTCAGTTGGGGAGATCTAACCGCTAAGTTTGTTCTTTAGACGAAGTCCACAAATGAGAAGTAAAAATTCATAAATTTTGTTTCTCCTGGGAACAACTGGAGAAAGGTATTTCATTAGAATCTGAGTTTAGGCTTCCAAATTGTCACCTGTAACAGGAAAAGACCAACACAGGACCAGATCTTTATCTCACAAAAATACTCGTATCTCTTTGGACTATGACATGTCTAAACTTTTAGGGAGATTTGGTTACTTAGCCTTTTCTCATTTTATTTTTGGTTACTTTTCCTTCATGAGGTAGTCATAAAATGCCATTTTAACTAGTGTGCATACTATTTGAGTTGTCTACATCTAAAGTTGACAAGAATTATTTGCTTATAGTGTACACTTCCTAAGAAAAATGCAGAACAGACTGTAACTGGGATATATGCCAGGGAACTTAATTGTCTTCTCTCTGCAGATGGTGGCAGCAGAGGCAAAGGAGAGCAGTTCCCATATGAACAAGAAATCAAGTTCTTTGCCAAAGTACGGTATATCTTTGCTTATTCTTTGTTTATGCTGTGAGTAATTAAAGCGAGAAAGTATTTTTTAGTGACTGTTATTGTTATAGTTGCGTTTTTCTCTGTTAAATTTGTTATTTTATTAATTGAAAACAGTAGTAATACAAATGACTTGAAAATAATGTAGGATGAAGTATAGATGTGGGAACATCACAGGATTATATTTTTGTTCTTGTTATTTCCTTGCTTTATCGTATGCAACTGCTTATATGAAGTTATCCACAAACTCCCTACATTTTCTGTTTTCCAGCTTAGTCTATTTTTCTCTTTTACAAAATTCAGGCAGGTAAATGTGAGCAATAGTTATTGGAATGGATACAGCTATGTATCTGTCAGTGTCATGTTAGTTATTTCTTTCCTTGTTTTAAAACCATGCTCTGGTCCTGTCACAACTGAAAAGAGCCTAGTTCCATTTTCTTTAGACCCCGCTTCAGATATTTATACACACTGATGAGATCCTCTCTGAGCCTTCTCTTCTCCAGACTCCTGTCCCAGCTTCCTCAATCTCTTGTCATTTGAAGGATCCTCCTAGTACCTTAATGATCTTTGTGGTCCTTCTCTACACTCTCTCTCCAGTATGTCAATATTTCTGTTGTACTGGGGAGCCCAGAACCAGACACAGCACTGCAGATGTGGTCTCACCAGTGCTGAGTGGAGAGGAAGAATCTTCTCCCAGGGCCTGCAGACAGCACGGTGTCTAATGCAACCCAGGCTGCTGTAGGCTGCCTTTGTAGTAAGGTTCCATTGTTGGCTCATGGTCCAGTTTTGGTCCACTGAGGACCACCTCGTCCTTCCCTGCAAAGCTTCTTTTCACCTGATCTGCCCTCAGTATGTGCTGATATCTGGACTTATTCCTCCCCAGGTGCAGGACTTTGCACTTCCCCTATTCCCTGAGTGTCATTAGAATCCTCTCAACCCAATTCTCCTTTTGTGCCGAGATTGTACACATTATACGTCAAGCAAATCTGCTTAAGTCTTTTACATGTAAAAGCTTGTATGATACTTGAATATTCAAAATGCCTTTAAATTCATTAGTGAATAATTAAAAGCAACTGTTGCAGCATTTTCTAACCCCGATATCCTTGCAGTAAATTGTAATTTCAATACCTTTAAGTACTTCCATGTGGTATTATTACTTGCCAAGTTCACTGACTCAGAAGCTAGTGTTCCACTTTCTTGTGAACCATGCTCCTAAAAGGAAGCAATTTCAGGTTTTCTTATTGGCAGTTTGCTTTGGATCTCCTCCTGGCTGACACCCACAGTAGGCACTGAGTAATAATTGCTGCAGGAAGTAAACAGGAAAACTTCTATGGACAAGCCCTTGATGAATGAGGTTGTTTCAAGAGTTCTATTTGACAGCATCTAGAATTAAGTGCTGCTAATGTGCTCACAGTTGTAGGTGAATTTTTCTTAAACCTACACGAAAAGGAACAAATAGGAATAGTTGGGTTTGGTTATATCATATGGGAAAAATCTGAAATTCTGAGATCAAATTAAATTATACTTTCTGCTTTGTATCCTCCTAAATAAACACACAGATCAGGTCTGAGAGATAAAGTAAATTTTTTTTTCTGTTGCCTTTCTTAATGGCATATGAAGTGCCTTGAATACTAAATAAATTCAAAGAGGAATAGACGTTAAAGAAAAAAAGCATATAGTGCTTTTAAAGCAGAAAACCTATTTGAAATCTCCTGTCTTTAGTTGTGATTTACAAAGAGTAATACAGAACATAGTTAAGAAAGTCCTGAGGTAACCAATTGTTTCTGATGTAATTTCAGGTTGTGCTCCCTTTGATTGATCAGTATTTTAAAAATCATCGCCTGTATTTCTTGTCTTCAGCAAGTAGGCCTCTCAGCAGTGGAGGCCATGCCTCTAATAAAGAGAAAGAAATGGTGACAAGGTAAAGCTTAAAATAATATTCATGTCTATGAATATGTGTGTTTGTATTTATACAGCAGTAGTTGATTGTGGGAAAATGAGAAGTGGGAGGCAGAGAAATATTTTTATGAACACACAGATTAAGCTTTTTTCACTTTCTTTTCCTGTTAGGAAAATTCATGGTATAAAATGGAGAGGAGTAAAGTGTTATTATTATATGCTGTTTAAAAGGCATGATGATGATTTTAGCATGCAGGGAACATAAATTTAGCATTGTGTCCCACAATAGAGCACTGTGTAAGTCTGTGGCACAGGCTATACAATTGTGTATCAGTTTTCACTGTTGGAAATAGGTATATACTAAAATTATTATTGCTGTAAAATTTAATGGTAGATTTGAAAGTCAAACTTATTTACATCTGAGTTTCAGTAAATATCATTACGTCCACCATAAAAAGTGAAAATGAGGGAGTTGCATTCTTTCTAAATAGTAACAGGAGTAGTATGTCAGAAATGACTATTTGATCCTTTCCCTGAAGTATCCCTTTTTTAGACCAACTCTCTAAGATGTATTTTCACTTAATGTCAGAATTGAAATCCACGTTTCCCATTTAGTAGGGTGGATTGCAAGCTTCACACAGGACCTATTGAATACCTGTAATGTATGAATGTATTGTGGTTGCCTTCTTGGCTGTTATTGGGCATGAAACTTGCAATATTGAATTTGGGGCTGACAGACTATTGGTGGTTATACAGACATATGGGGTTTCCAAGATTGTGTGAATACTGAGTAAAGTTTCTAGCAGCAATAGTAAACATAAGTAAGTAATGGATGTCTTGACCCTGCATCATCTTATGGCCTAATTTGATCTGGCAGCTTATCTGAATAGTGTTCTTCAAGGAACGTAAAAATTATATTGAAATGCATGCATATAAATAATTTTCCACTCTTATGAGCTGCTGCTTTTCTGTTTATAATGTACTGGATAACAGTATTTTTGCAATTATCATGCCAATAAACCCCACACTTTTGGAATGCCAAATATATCATCATACCTGCTGCATAGAGATTTCAGGATTCTGCATGTATGCTCTATAGCTGTGTGAGATTCCTGAATATATAGCCCTGCAAAAAGATCAGAGCTGCTGCCATGCTTGATTGGGTTACCTGCCATCCAAGTGGGTCAGCCAAAGAGGAGAAAACACATAGAAGGAAACCTTGGATGAATAATAGCTATAACTAGTCCTGATGGGCAGTTAACCAAGACACAAATATTATAGAAACACTACACTAAATAATCCATTTCCTGATGGGTTGTTGTGAGACATTTTAATAGACTTCCAACATTTTTTGGTTGGATTTTTTTCCCCCTACAGTATTAAAGAGAGCTTACCAAACCAGAATTTCAGATTTTCTGTTGTTTTCTCTTGAGATCTGTTTGAGTGCAACTCCTACACAGTGTTTGCTTCAAGCTAAGGGCAGTTCCTGGCTGTTTCTTTCTCTAATGAAGATAAGCTTGCATTCAATAAGCTGTGGAAGAGTATAATTTTGGGTATTGACAATGCAGTGACAGTGATAACATCCACATAAAAAGATTCCATGTTCAGCAAATACAGTAAATCTGGATCTGTTTTTCTGGCAAATATAGGTCAGAATTCTTCCTGAAATGTGGTGTCATTATATTCCATCTTACTTATAAACAGCCTCTTCAGGGCTGGGCTTTTTGTGTTTCTCATCCAGTAGACCATTTTAGAAGTTCTTGTACTACTGCGCTTGTTTAAAATTAGTTCTGGACATTGGTCTAAGTACTGCCCATTTGGACTTTTTATTTATTTAACCTTAATTAATTACACTGGAGATAACAGGTTCAGTCTCACTTGGTGAAAGCATAGCATCTGTTGAACTGTACAGTTAGCTGAGTAACATTTGTATGTCAGGACATGAAATAGATTGTGATCTGTGTCCTTGCCAGAATAGACACAATATCTATATGATGCTACAGCTTTTTGTGTCGGACTTTCTGAACCAGGATCCTCATAAAAGAATATATAGTGAATGTCTGCATCATGGAATAAAAAGTGATCAGAGATCTCTGAATATGCCCCAAACAGACTCATTCCTAAAACAGAGCGGTTGCTGTTGCTATAGTGGATCACTGTGCACTGGCTAATTAGCTGAGTTCAGTACCACATTAACCTGCCTGTTGTGATTCTGGACATAAATGTTTCCATCTGACAACATGCTCTTGTCTGTCAATGGAACAACATGTTCAGATCTCATCCATAAGCTGTGCAGACATGCTTATTGTATATTTTGCTTATAATTCAGAGGCTAATAAATAGCCAGTGTGCCTAATAATTAAGTAGCTTGATAAAATGACATGATGTTCTTCATGTCATTTATAGTAGATGAAGGGGTTTGCAACATAAATTAGTAACATGTGAATGTTGGTTTTGGTGAAAATTCTCACACCAAACCAAAACATGAAGATTGAACTAATCCCTCCGAAATCTGGAGGCTGGATCAGTTTGGGTAGGGCAGTTTGCTCCTGCTTCTATGAATTAAGAGAAAACTTCATTGTCCTTCATGGAGCACTGCTCATCAGCCCAGGAAGTAGTTCAAACGTGTGAAGTGAAATCATTGTTCATATCCCTTTTATTGTTTTAAACCATATAAGGGACTACTTCTTATGTTAAATATTTAAAAAGAAACATGTTTGAAAGGATATTTTCACTGTGTTCAAGTTTACAAGATCCTAATTGAAGTAGTTAAACATTTGCCATCACACATTTCAATTAATCTGATTCCCTTACCTTTTGTTTTCAAATTGTCAGTGGTATCCTGAATAGCACAATGACTGAATTTTATTTCTTAAAGCTTTGATGGTTATTTCCTTGTGGGTTATTATATAGGATGCTTTTGTATTAATTAGCTTTGCTTTTAATTTTTTTGTTTCTTTAATTATAATATGTGCTTATTTAACCATGTTTGTTAAGGATATGCACTTTAAAGCTCTTTCTTTAGTACTCTGTCCCACATTCTGCTCAGACAATTGATTCTTTCTGCGTGACATCATGTTGCTTTTCCTGCTCATATATCAGCTGTTATTTTTTCTTTCTTCTCCCTCCCCCTCTTATTTTTTTTATTTCCTTTTCCCTTCTCTTTTATTTTTCTTTTGTCTTCAGCCTGTTCTGCAAACTTGGAGTTCTTGTCAGGCATAGGATTTCGCTGTTTGGTAAGGAGACCCTTGACAAATACTAGCATGGCCATCACTTGGTTTTCTTTGCCATTTTTGCATTGTGTTACGTGCTGCTTTGTTGCATGCTGCATGGCAGAAAGGCATGGTCTACACAGACCACTAATCATTTAGACTGGTAGATCACAGAATTTATTAGATGGAATCAAAAACTTTTGTAGTTATCAGTTTGGGGGTTTTGTTTAATTTTCCATGTGTCTTAACTAGTAACTGGATTTCATTTTCCTACCAAAGAATTTTGCTAAGTAAATTATTACTATTAATTGGTTATTTTATTCTAAATAATTTGGGGACAACATCACAGAACTGTGCATTTGTACTGGAAAGTCATTAAGGAAAATTTGAAGTGGGCTGAAATGCTTAGTTATGCTCTGTGGAACTCTTGAATATTCCCAGATCTGCTTGACTCCACATATGCATGTATACTATCTATCTGATATTATGTGACTTTAGCAGGAGCTCTGTGTTTGTCTTATGCCATATGAAAATCAATTAAAGTCAATTTGAAGTCTATATCAAGACTATACATTATGTTCAATATGGGCCACAGTAACTTTGCAATTTTTTCTTATGCCATGATAATAGGAGAGTTGAAATAGTACATCCTACGCATACATAGTTTCTATGATGGATGCAGTGCAAACTTCAGCATCTATGAACATATATGAATGGGTGATTTCTAGTGAATTAGAATTTGGTTAAGGTAACATGCATCTAACTCAGTTCCTGGATATTTCATTCAGATTGAAGGGAAGGAACTCACTTGTTGCAGCAGTGTGGTGTTTAAAAAGCTTACAGACCGTTATGAAAACCATTAAACTGAGAAGAAAGTTCGGAAGCTATTTTGGGATATTGCTTTTAATGTTTTGAGATGAGCTGAGTGGATTTCTCTGTAAAGCCAAAAGATCATAGTAGGAAAGGAGTTATTTCTGCAGCTATGCGACTCTGTTGCAGCTTTTTCTGAAGGGTGGAATATGTCACAGATGTGCACTTTAGTTCCGATTTTTACCATAGGTGGTTTCTTCAAAGAATGAACTAGCTCAGGTATACAATTAAATTTTTTCAAATCCTTTTTGTTATTGTGTACATTTGGTTTTCAGACTTCTTTTTTTTTTCCTAAAAGGAGTCACACTTGAAATCAAAAATCCTAGTGAAAGTAACTTTCTTCAGTAGTAAAGAAAAGATCTTTTCCATTCCACATCTCAGCTTGCTTATTTCCTATTGGTTGGATGGGTTCAAGTGGTAGAAGTTAAAGCAAATAGGATCAGATGACTATTCACTGTGGCTACAGTTTCTGTTTCAACTCCTTTCCTAGACTGCAGTGACTAACAGAATACAAAATCCTTATGCCAACACAGTGGTTTTTCCATGAATTATGACAATGTCATCATAAGATTATGGAGCATGGTTGGGTTGTTTACTGTGGACCTACTAACTCAAGTCAAAGTCACCTTACAGTTTGCCTTACCTTGATGGTGAATTACATCACGTTAGAAAACCTGATCAAGAGAGTTGCTCTTACTCCAGCGAAGACAAGGACTGTGTAGAAGAGGGGTAAATGCTCATAAGAATGCTCATGAGATTGCCTCTGAGTACAGCCGAGGCCTAGAAAATTCTTTGTGTGTTTTGGAGGCATCTTCAATGAGCAAGAGTTTACCTTTTATGTATAGTGAGGAGTTTGCTATAACAAATAGCAAAATGCTATATAGTTTTGCTATATATGTATTCTATATCATTGTGAATTTGAGTGGTACTTCTGAATATACAGCTGCATGTATGAAAATCATTAGTGAAAGTCATGTAGCTTAAGCTGTATGTAGAAGTCATGATAAGATGGGAAATTAAGCATGCAAGTGTTCCAGAGGGAACTTAAATGGTTAATCACATTTGATATCTAAGAGAGTAATTTAGATTATGGAATTATAATTCAACATGGAAACATTATTTTTTGCACTTTGAAAGTAGATATTGAACCAAATAATTTACTGCTTGAGAGCTGTAGCTGTGCATCAGGAAAACTGTATTCACCTACTTTCATTATTATTGCTGGGCTGAGATGGAAAGATTTTAGTGAATAATTTTGATGAATTGAGCATTTTAATTGATACGAGTAGTTTGATTCAATTTTTATATTGTTTAAATCTCTAGTAAGGAATTCTATTCTGGAACAGATTGCTGAGAATTTGTGGCTGCCCCATCCCTGGAAGTGTTCAAGGCCAGGTTCGTTGTGGGCTCTGAGCAACCTGGTCTAGTGGAAGGTGTCCCTGCCCATGACAGGAGGGCTGGAACGAGATGGTCTTTAAGGTCCCTTCCATCCCAAACCATTCTATGATTTTATGACAGTCTAATCCACAATCCAAATCCAGTTTGCTCTGAGTACTTCCCTCCACACTTGCTGTCATTAGCACACTCCTGCACTCTCTTCATCAGCGCTGGTATTCGTACCACCAAAGCTGCAAAATAATTGGAATAGCTGAAAAAAAATTGGATCTGACAAAAAAAACCTTAAGTTTTTGGGGAGGTGTTTTTGGTTTTTTTAGGTCACCTCAGCCTTCTTACCAGCTCACTGTACTGTTGCATGATCACAATTGCCAGTGAGAAAAGGGTGGGGCCTGACTGGGAGCAACTGTGGAAGTTGTGGTTCAGGTTTGTTTAATCTCCTGTGGATGGACATGACAGCAATATCTCCTAATTTTGGTAGCATAGAACAGTGTTCTCAGTGTTGCAACAAACCTCCCACACCTTCCTTGCAATTTATCTCTTTAAATGTCTATTTCACTGAAATAGCTACTAATTTCGGTTCTGTGTTTTCTTATATTTTTAAGTGACATAACCACCACTAAGAAAGTATAGTGCACTGTATCTCTGTATGCAAATTGCAGTATTTTCAGAAGTCTGTCTAAAACCTTCAATTTGTTTCTATTTTTTCATTAATTGAGAAAATGTAAATATAAAAAGATGCAAGAAAAGGCAGTTCTATTTTTGCCGAATTTAATTAGGGAAAAAAGTAAATGTGGTTCAGACTTTTGTAGCCTACACCTGTGCTGGTTTTAAAAAGTGAACTTAGAGGAAAGAGACTTGTACAAGGCAACATCTTGGGATTTACAGATATGCATACAAGGCATGTTGTATGCAAGTCCTCTTTTTACATATAGAAGTGTGACAAAATAATTTATTACAGAGTATGTGTGTTATATCAGATACTGTTACTCATGTGGACCACACCTAATCAAGCTATAAATGGCTGCAGCCTATGGGTAACACCAGGGAACTAACTTTTTATGAGAAGAAATGTTCTCTTCCTGCAATAGCAACTTTTGAAAGTTAATAGCTTTTATGTTATTGAGAGGGGAAAGATAAATGTCCAGATAAAGTTGAGTAAATTGAAGCAAAATTTATAGAAATCAAATGAAAACCAGACAATACACTGCAGCTCTAATTAACCCCACATTTAAGTGCTTCCATCTTGACTACGTCAGCTATTTATTGCCTCTAGTTACTGCATTTTGTAAACAAGGCTAAGATAAAAAATTGCATGTTTTTTAACTTGAATGTTAAAATTATGCAGAAGTTCCCTTGCTCTTCTGCTATGTCATTTATTCGTCCATTAAATCCAGAGATACGGTTAGCAGAAGGTTGATACGCTCAGCTTAATTGGTGGATAATTTTCCTTCCTCTTTAGGAAATGATGCTACATCAATAGTCAACTGCCTTCACATACTGGGCCAGACCTTGGATGCAAGGTAACACTGATTATATTTTCTAAAGTACAAAGACAATCGCTTAGGAATATAATGTGCAGTCAGATTTGTGCTACGTGTGTAGGGCTACAAAATTTCAACACTCAAGAAGTTACAGAGCTGAAAAGAATTCCCACTGAAAAGTAGGTTAATTACTAGGGTTTGGATAAATGGTGTCCAGAAAATTCTGGCTGTTTAATTCATCTGGTTTTAATCAAGTGAATTTCTGAAAACTGCAATAAAATTAGAAATACTTGATTATTTTGCTTGCAATGTTTAATCAAAAAATTTAGGAGTTAAATGCACAAGGAGTGCAGTAAATCTGTCTCATACAGTGTCTTTGCAAAATTAATTCAGCAGCTAATTTGGGAAAAAACAAAACCCTTTATGTACAATTCATTGTTACCTTTAAGTTAAATCAAGGTACTTGTGAGGTTTATGTATGAGAAACTCCTGATATATTGGAGGGCAATGTATATGGATGAGAAGACCTTGATATATTAGAGGGTAATGTACAGTAAATGAAAAGCAATACATTCAACCATAGGTGCTGATAGCTGATTTTTAAATGTTCGCAGTTGTGAAACAAAATATTATAGTTTAAGCTATCTCCATGAAAATTTTAAGGTATCTTTTTTCCCTTTGTATTTAGTATCAAAAAATTTAGTAGATTCCATGCAGATAGCTCTTTCTCTCAGTATATTTGCAGTGGCTTAAATGGGCAAGTTTTACTTTCCATTTGATATGGGGTAGTCATGATCATAGTCATTAATATGGCTCCGATATTGCATGGTAATCCTTTAGGTCTCAATATCTGTGACAATATATTCTTTGTCCTAAATTGTCCATGCTCTATGCAACTGTACCATGGAATGCAGATGCAGGTGGAGGTCACTAGTTCAGTTCTTGGTAGAGATGTAAAAATAGTTCAATGTGGGGATTAAGTCATGGAGGAAACATGAAAGTTTGAAGATATTGCCATTGAAACTGTATATATTCACTCTTTAGAATAAACAAAGAGGAAAAACTAGACTGGTCCTAAATTTACAAAAGATCACCTGGATCACCTGGATTTATTTCATGCATGGATACTTTCCTTAAACAAAGGATGTCTGTGATTGAACTAGTTAAAACAAATGAGAGAGTAACTCTCCTGCATTATATCCTTACCAGCTGATGATGGTGCTAGAGTTATGTAATCAAGGAACCTATTTATTTCATTAATTAATTTAAACCAGTTGTGGCTGTTTTACTCATTCCTTTTTGATGCCCTTATTCTGGAGACAGAAATATGACTGTGATAGTTGGGAAGACTCTGAGTTCTAGCTTGAGCTAGTCCTCTTTCTAGAATCAGAAATCACAGACTTACTATTTCTTACTTTTGTTAGCTGGTTTGTTGGGTTTTTTTCCCCTCTGACAGCAAATGATTCGATTTATAAATTTTAAAGGACTTTGTTTTCCCAGCAGAAAGCCAAATAAAGCATCCTTCTGTTCTGCAGGATACCTATGATACTTTTTTTCAGTAAATGACTCTGCCTTGAGAAGATTTTACAAAGTTAAAACATGAAAGATTTTTCCTCAGACCTCTATTATCTATTTCATATAATCCATGACTAAGCTTTATTCCATGCTTGTCTAATAGAATATTCTTTTTCATTCTTTTTGCATGCTATCAACAGGACTGTGATGAAAACTGGTCTGGAATCTGTTAGGATGGCATTGAGAGCATTTTTGGACAATGCTGCTGAGGATCTGGAGAAAACACTGGAAAATCTTAAGCAGGGCCAGTTTACACACAGCAGAAACCAGCCAAAAGGAGTTACACAAATCATTAATTATACCACAGTTGCTCTTCTGCCAGTGCTATCTTCATTATTTGAGCATATTGGACAGCACCAGTTTGGGGAAGATTTGATATGTATGTATCATATTATGTATGTGTGTTGAAGGGCCATGCCACTAAAATATCTGTAGTGTCATATAGTAAGCATTATTAGACTCCCATGTCTATTAGAGAAGGACAAATCCTATGTCGTTTTGACAAAATTGTAACGGAGCAAACATTTGCTGCAATCAACCAAAAACAGTCTGCAGGTTTTAGTGAACTTTGTCTGAAGTATTAAAGCAGATGTGGCTGCGATGAGAAAGGCGGAAGGACTAATTTTATTTATAACTTTACCATAGATTTACTGTGACTTTCTTCTTCTGTGAGAAGTCAGTTTGTGTAAGTTAATGTGCCTTTTTTTTGTCTACAAATAAGGTATAGTACAAGACTGATGATATACCATCATACATGCACCTTCACCCAGTTTCAGTTAGCAGGGAATCTAGGTGGGATACATCTTAAATCATAAGGAAAAGAGAAAAGTGGAAGGAGCTCCTGAAGAATTCAGGCACCAGAGAAGGGAATGTATATGAGACCCTGTATATGGGTTTTTGGTAGAGATTCTGATTACAGCAGATTTAATATCTTTTATTTTCCCAAACCTAGTATGTGCAAGATGAAATTTTGCAGACCTTAAAGTACGCATGCAAAACTTTAATTTTATGTATTTTAGGAACTCACAGAAATTTTGCTGTCCCCACTGCACTAAAGGATCCGGTTCTGCTCTGTATTGCTAACTCAGTTATGAAAATCCATGAGAAGGATGTGGAGGAGGAGAATATCAACTTATAATTTTTTCTCTTTTTAGAATCTGGGAAAATTATTATTTAAAATAATAACTCCTTGAAAATTTGAAGTTTTGTTGATGGATTTGAATGTCATGAAACATAACCATCCTCTTTTTTTGTTAATTCATTCTGTAAAATTCAGGAGACTGTATGCAGAAAAAGTAATTTGTGGGGTTGACATACTTTGCTTGTTCATCATAAACCACAGGTTCAGACCTCAGCAGGTTCATCTGATCTCCTATGTTCCCTGTATTGGAACTTAATAATTAGCTTTGCATACTTTATCACTTACGTTGGTGTTCTTAAACCACTATTATACATACCTCACCCTGGTCTAAATCACACCATTTAGAATTCATAAATTGAGAAAGAACGTTTAATTTAAATTGTGCCTATTTATTTTATCTAGAGCATAGGTGGAAAGGCAGTTTTTTCTTGCACACAACTTCTCTTTACATCTTGTTAGGAATAAGATTATCTTATTTGTACAAGCATCTTGACTGGGTGCATGTACATAAAGAGTACTAGGTACACAGTACTCTGTGGGAGCAGGATGTTCAAAGGTGGGTCAGTGTACCTGAGGTTATTATTACCATGGAAAAACACTCAACTCCAAGATGATCTGAACTAAAATCACAGTACAGTGAAGGGCCAGGCCAGGTAGCTTTGATACAATATCTTGTAGGCTCTCCCAGCCCATCACGTCTTACCCTGTTTTACTCACAATATTTCATTGCATGTTAGGAGATGATATTGACACTGTAGGAGACATGAGGAAAGATATCTGTGGCAAGAATGAGAGTGTTTTCCTTGTGGTACTTACAGTTTGTTACTGCAGAGTACACTAGAAAACGTTTTTTTCAAACAGATGTTAAGATTATTCTCACATTTTTGTGGCTGAAATGTTTGATAATTTTAAAATGTCCTTTGGTGAAACGTTTGTAAGGACTAAAGGATTATGTTTTTTTAAAATCCTTTGCCAGTCTAAAGTGTAAATTAAGTACATGCTGCTAGCTAGTATCTGTGCCAAAATTTAAAAAATAATAAACTCTGATTAAAATATTAAGAATCTCTTTAACTGGATTTCCTTTTTTTGTACAGTGGTTTTCTATTTGTAAGGGTGCCGCATGTAAAGAGTTGGTATGCCATTAATTTTAGAAAGTTAGTGCACTAGTGAAAAATGTTTATTATCTCAGCTGTTAACACGATATTGAAGTAAATTGAAGCCTTGAGTTAAAACTATAGCACTCAGTGGTCCAAAGACTTTTTGTACTTAGCAAGTGGTTTCTATGGATTGCCTTTGATATCTTAACATTATTAATTCAATTATTGTCAAAATAAATTTATTTTAATTCTAGGAAAATGTATTGCAAAGAAAAAATCTCTTTATAAATATAATTTTCTTCTTCTCTTTAGTGGACGATGTTCAGGTTTCCTGTTACAGAATACTGGCCAGTTTATATGCTTTGGGAACCAGCAAGAGTATCTATGTAGAGCGGTAAGACAGAAAAATGTTCTGGTTTTAATATTTGTGTTTATGTTTAGCACCATGATTTTGCAGTTCAGAAATGAATAAAGGAAGAGATTGTTGTTGGAAAGGTATCTTGAAAGAAAGAAGTGGTGCTCAGATATTAAGTGGAATGCAGTTGCACTTATTAAAATACACTTAAAATATTGCATTGTATGTTTCTCAAAATATATTTCTTAATTAAAAAAAAGTTACAAATAAAATTTTGTGACTTTGCAAAAAATAAGACTTGATTTGAGGGTCAACTGGGGCATTGCGAAAATATGTCATTTAGCTACGCAATTGTTAAGATTCTTCCTTCTATAATGTTAAATTGTGTTGTATATTTCTTTCTCTTTACCCTGAATTTAATTTGTTACTTGTACAACGCTGCTTCTTCTCTGGCTCAATTACCCAGGGAAATGAGGCTTTATAATTGCTTTTTCACACATGTGTGTAACTGCTAACCCCCCTCCAAGTTACACTTGGTTTGTGTAAGCCATGTTTGGCCCAAAATTAGAGATACCTAGATAATTCAGTTTATAAAACGGAATAGTTGAAGTGTAGTGACTAGCAGTGTTCTGAAGGAAGGCTAAACAGGACTCATACATTTCAGATATTGGCAGCAGTAATCTAGGAAGTTCACTGTTTAAGAAGTCATACACCTTAGCAAATCAACCTGTGCATAATTCCAGAACAGCCCCATGGCATACCCTTGCTTACTCAGTGGCAGTATCACAGGAAACATTATGAAGAAAGGTTGGGACCAATTCTTAAGTAAAAAAATACACATCTGTGGAAAACCAGGTCTCATTAATTTCATTAAAGATATAAAAGTAGATTATTTTGCTATTTGGCAAGTAAATGGTACAGGATTTGTTCTTAAGATGAAATACATCAGTGTGACAGTTTTTGTGCATGATTGTCTACGACCATTACTGCAACTGAAAAGTATATAGATCGCTCTTTGCAGATGTATCTGATGGATGTATGTTTTGCTTATGAAGACGTAATGAAAAGGAAGAAAAAAGAAGAGGGAGCAAACGGTATTAATAATAATGGAAATGAAGTTAGGTTTAACAAAATCAAGTTTAATGAGTTAGATCTAGAAAGAATAAAATCTGCCTAAATGAGATATGCTATAGACTGAAGATGAATCTTGTTAAATGACAAATCAGTTTTGAGGCCTTTTTTTTCTGTTAACTTGAAATTTCATGATTCTCCTGGATTCAAATTCTCTTGGATTTCTGTCAACTGTGTGACATAGCCTCAGCTAGGGATTCCTTACCTCTCTAAAATGTGTATGCTTACTGGTGTTTGTAAATTCACAGGCAACGATCAGCACTAGGAGAATGCTTGGCTGCTTTCTCAGGTGCCTTTCCAGTGGCTTTTTTGGAAACTCATTTGAACAAACATAATATCTACTCAATCTACAATACCAAGAATGCAAGAGACAGAGCAGGTATTTTCTGAAACTCACATGATGGTTATGAAAACACTATTTCATTACAAACGCTGCTTGCCTTAATGCATGTATTTTTGTATACATTTTATAGTGCGAGAATTTTCTTGTAATATCCTGGTTTTATTTATTTTCTAAATCATTGTTAAATCTGTTAAAACTGAATATTTTATGTTCCTAATATTACCAGTGTTTTAATTTTCAAATTACCACTTCGGTATTGATTTAATGAAGAGACTTTGCACATTTTAGGTAGCACAGTTGTTATGTATTAAATGACAAACTTATGTATTCTCATCAGTAATTTTGGTTCCTCAGTTTACATACACAGTATTGGATCCCTAAAGCAAAAATCCTTGCAATTGAAGGAAAATACCTTTAGTGTATTAATTACATATTATGCCCTTATAAAGTAAATACGTTGCAGAGCAGTATATAAATTGTTTTTTTATTTTGTCTGACATACAAGAAAGTACAGGTACTTTCCAGTAACATTATGTGTGTTTATTTTTCATATACCTTTTTATTCTACTCTTGATGTTTCCTATGCTGTAACATGATTGTAGAATATGCACAACCTGTTCCTCCAATAAATAGAAGTCGCGGTAGAACTTTACAAGCTCTGCATGCATGCTGAGCGTGAATTATATGACAGATACGCAGAGATGACAGTATGTTTGTGTAAGACGCCGGTTTGTAATGACATTAATTTTATAACTTCACCTTTAATTTTTACAAAAGGAAATATACCAGATTTATTCTTCAAAGGGCTGTAGTATCTTGCCTTGAAAATATCAACAGCTATGCGTTCTTGCCATATATATTCTAGTTTTTAATACATCCAGAAGGATAATCTATTGTATTTTCAATGACTTTTAACAGAAAATTGAATTTATCTTCCAAAATTGCATTAATCTTTAAGGACACTCTGTGATGTCTGTGTAAAATGTCTTTGATCTAAATAGAATAAGATACTGTTTTTCAAAAAGACTAGCCTTAGGGTATGTTGGTACAGACATTTGTATTCACAAATTTAAGGCTAGGTTTTTGGTCTATAGATACCTGTGTATGTCATTGTACGTGTATGGCAGGATGGTAGACAGACCTAGTAGTTGTGCATACAGGTATTTATTTGTAGATGAAATAAACTGCCTCCAAAAAATAAAAGCAACTGCAGTGCCTTTTCAGAGGAAAGGACTAATAATACGAATAACTTCAAAAGTATACATTTAGAATCTAAAATTCACCTCTGTAATCAGTTTTTCAAATCTGCTCAATTCATTATGACAGGCAATGATTTTTTAGTTCTATCAGAATTCCAGGTCCCACTTGTGTTGTTGAGAGATATTTCATTGTATCAATTTGTTTCCTCAACTGCAAAACTTATATTGGAAGAAATTTTGAAATTTAAGTTTTATTTTGAATATAGAAAAACACATCTGATTTCTCTGAATGCATTCCATAATATTTACATTGTTGAAGTTGCCATATAGGGACTATTTTAAGTATAGAAGTTTTCATATAAGCAGTTTGTTGCTCAATGGAATGAAAGGAAGTGTTTTTTATTGCGGGGTTGGGGTTTTTTTCCTTTGAACTAGGAGGTTATAAATGTAAACAGAAAAAAAAGGTATCAAATAGCAATTAAAAAAGAATTACTTTCCTTTTATGACTGATTTTATTGATTTTTGAATTTTTTTTTTCAATAGTTCTCAGTCTGCCTACTAGTGTAGAAGAGATTTGCCCAAATATTCCTTCCTTGGTGAAATTAATGGAAGAAATTGTGGAACTGGCAGAATCTGGTATTCGTTACACACAAATGCCACACATCATGGAAGTAATACTGCCTATGCTATGTAGTTACATGTCACACTGGTGGGAGCATGGGCCAGAAAACAATCCTGACAAGGCTGAAATGTGTTGCACAGCCTTGACATCAGAGCATATGAACACCCTGTTGGGTAACATATTGAAAATCATCTATAACAACCTTGGTATTGATGAAGGAGCTTGGATGAAGAGATTAGCAGGTAAGATGTAAAAATAAATAATTATGCAAGTAAACGTGTATATTCAGAATGTATATATAAGCACACACACTCTCAGTTACTCCGTATTTATTATGTTAAAGCTGGAGTAGAAGAACACATATTTTTGCATTTTTAAAAAATAAGAATCTTAATGAATCCAGAAATAATAAGTATAAAGAAAAAGCAATGTGTTTTAATCTCTTAATAAGTAATAGATGAAGTACATTAGACTATTTCCTTTCCCCCATAATATACACATATGCATTTTGCAGTATATTGAATTCAAGGACTATAGTTATTGAGCCCATTTTTCATTATATAGCAAGTTTCCTTTTGCAGGCATTATAGAGTTCTTTGCTACTGTGTGAGTGCTGGATCCCTAAAATGTGGTTTTCAAGGTGTATATCTAATGTATGCATTACAATGAATCTGGAAATGCTCATGTCATTTTAGCAATCCTTACATCAACTTCATTGTGGTAATGCTTTAAAATTTATTTAAAACCACTTTATTTCTAAGTGTTAAAATCTCTGAGGAAAAGTTACTTCAGTGGTGTGGATTCAATTTTTCAATTAGACTTTCCTACAGCTTTTCAATACTGTAATACATTCATGGTAGCACTCTGAATTCCTAGTCTTTTGAGGGTTGGTAATATAATGTACTCTAAGGATAGGTGGTAACTGACAAATTCTTTGTAATTTAATCAATATATTACAAATGGGTTTGTAATGATGGGCCCAGCGCTAATTTACATGTTTCTTCTTATGAACAGATTTGCAAAAAATTGTGCTAACAAGTCTGAAATGAATGGTTGAATGAGTCTCATTTGAGTCCAAGTACAAGCCTTCCTAATGTGCATAAGAAATTCAGGCAGGCTGTTTTCAAATAACCAAGGAATACTTGTGAGTTCCACTCCACACAAGCTAAAAAGCGAGGTTCAAAAGAGAAGCCACTGGCTGAGAAAACTTGTGTGTGTGTTATGTAGATCTATCCACCCACACATACCATGAAACAACTTCTACATTGCTTTGTAAAACTGTGCAAATACTATGCTGACAGAATACCAGTAAAGAGGTATTTCAAGTTTTAGAATCTTGCAAGCTTAGTCTGTGAAATTGCAATTTCTGCCTTTTAGTGACAAAGTGAATTGACTTTGTGAAATCCTGACCACATTTAATTCTTGGCATAAGTTCTGCTGATTTCAATGAGGGCAGGATTTTACTCCGTAGCCTAGAAATGAGATTCGAGAAAGTGGGAAAAAGTAAAAGTTTTTGTTTATATTTTGTGGCCAGGTATACATTATAATATTCATTGCCTTAAATAGTGTTTTCCCAGCCCATCATAAGTAAAGCGAAGCCACAGCTCTTAAAGACACACTTCCTTCCACTGATGGATAAACTAAAGAAAAAAGCAGCAGTGGTTGTATCGGATGAAGAACATCTAAGAGCAGAAGGCAGAGGTGACATGTCGGAGTCTGAACTGCTCATCCTAGATGAGTTCACCACTTTGGCACGGGACCTCTATGCCTTCTACCCTTTGTTGATTAGATTTGTGGACTATAACAGGTATGTGGAGAGGATTAGGCCAATGAATCTCATGAAACCTTCTTGTTTTTGATACTGTCTCTTATCCCTTGATATGCCTAGCACTGAATTAAAGTGGCTTTTACTCAGTCTGACAATCTTGAAGATGCTCAAACTAGTGGTTTTTGACTTTTAGGAGCTGAGGTCTTTCTTCAGAAGAAAAAAAAATAAAAAATTGGAATCCAAATCTATTTTATTAGACCTAGGATTAATGTAAAAGGATTTCAAGGGTTTTTTAACAGGGCAGCAAGGAGCCACTGCTTCCAGAAAGGTTTTAAAGCATGCATACTTGGTTTTGTTGACTTGTATCCTTGTAAAATGTTGAAAACTGTTTTCAAAGGACAAAGGCCGTGAGGATCATCCGCATTTTCACCCTTTTACCAAATTTTAGGGCAAAATGGCTGAAAGAGCCTAACCCTGAAGCAGAAGAGTTGTTCCGCATGGTGGCTGAGGTGTTTATTTACTGGTCAAAGTCTCATGTAAGTATTTCCTTGATAAATGCTTGTTTTAATGAAGTTTTTAGATAGGTCGATCAATTATTTAGGGGTTATGTTTGTAAAACACATTTAATGACACAAGTGAAACTGCAGATGAGAAGGGATTAATGACTTTCACATTTTGACACTTTTGAAATGGCAGAGTAGCTATGAGAGTTGATAGGTATTTTGTAGCATAGTAACACTGATTCTAGATATTTTTCTTACAGATGCTGGTTGTTTTGTTGTTGTTGTGGGTTTTCTGTTTGTTTGGGGTTTTTTAATATTTTTTAAATATATTAAACTAATTGTATTGTGTCCTGACCTTCTTTTCTTTTCAGTTGTTTTGACCCCATAGCCTTTTTATAGTCCAGCACCTAATAAACGCTGATACTGCTTAAATAAAACATGATTTAGTGAATACCAGAACACAAAGAATCAAAAAGCAAAGGAGATTAATTACTTTTAGGCATTATAACTCTGTATAGACTGTTGTCTATATGAAGTTTCTTTTTTTTTTTTGCCATAGCTTCAATTCTCTCAAGTTTGGGAAACAAGATGCCTTTTAACTTCCATACTTGTGCCTGAATTTAACTGTATGATTTAATATAAACAACACTGTTCACAAAAACTGGTTACACAGTAGATACTGGATCATCAACCTACTTGTGTATTCATAAGTTCAGTCTTTTATTTTAAAAGTTTCTTATGTATCTGAATAGAGTGTAAATTTATAGTGGGGAAAAATTAAGTGAATAATTTACTTGTAAGGAAAAATCTGGACAATATTTTTATATTGAATTAGAGGAGGAGGAAGATTTTTATGGTGTCTGTTTCATAGCTAGAGAAGCATTTGCTTGTCTCTAACATGTGAAAAAAAAACCCAAACATACAACCATCTGAGCTATGCTGTGTAAATAAAGCTGAAATTCAGGACATCATTGATCATCTGTTAATTTTTACTGTCCTTGTCTTGTATTATGGATTTTACAGATTTTCAGTTAATTTAAACTTTTTTTTAAAGTTATCTTTAGGATAGATTCCTCATATAAGTGCTTCTAACTGAGATCTTCTGTATGTTTCCAGAATTTCAAAAGAGAAGAGCAGAACTTTGTGGTACAAAATGAAATTAACAACATGTCTTTCCTTATCAGTGACACCAAATCTAAAATGTCTAAGGTAGTGTAAATATTTTTATATTTTTCTCTTTACAAAGGGGAAGGAGACAGGAGGACTCCAGAGAAGCACTTTTTTTTTTTTTTTGGTTGATTGGGTTTTTTTTTTAGTGAGTTTGGTTTTTTTGGAGGTTTGGGGTTTTTTTGCGGGGTTTGTTTGTTTGGGGGGTTGTTTTTTTGTGGTTTTTTAAACACAGTCTGTTGAAAAGCATGGGTTGAGATTCAAAACATAGTCATTTGAGAAACACAGTGGACTTAACAGGTATTGGTGCAAAATATTGGCAATGATAAAATGGCAGTTCCATTGGATAGAGTTGCACCTGTATAGGTAATAAGGAAATTGTCAAATCAGAAACAAGTACGCATTTGCTAGTACAATTCTTTTGTTTAATATAAGATTTTTATTTTCCCCCCCCTCTTAACTTTATGCTGCAGGCAGCAGTTTCTGACCAGGAGAGGAAGAAGATGAAGCGAAAGGGTGACCGGTACTCTATGCAGACCTCTCTCATTGTGGCTGCACTGAAGCGATTACTTCCCATTGGCCTAAACATTTGTGCTCCTGGAGACCAAGAGCTTATAGCACTGGCCAAAAATCGATTTAGCATGGTAGGTGCT
This sequence comes from Grallaria varia, assembly GCA_013396735.1. Classification (NCBI taxonomy): domain Eukaryota; kingdom Metazoa; phylum Chordata; class Aves; order Passeriformes; family Formicariidae; genus Grallaria; species Grallaria varia. Next base: position 446,253 of record VWZG01004109.1, on the reverse strand, counting down.
CTTTTTGCACTTCTAAAATTAGGAATATTTTACTGATGAAATTTTTTGAATGTTTCACCCCATGTTCGTTCTTACAGCATGACGCAGAGAATCAAGACAATAATTCTGTTATATAAAGGCACTATGGGTGATTATGGTAAATAGTTATCTACATATGGTTCCCATGGCTTAAAACATTTAAGTTTGGACGTATTTTCTAAATGATCAGTATATGAATGAAGACAACATTATTAAATTAAAAGTTATTTTTCTCTACTAATTTTTAATTCTAAGTTGAGTTTTTTATATTTAATTAAGATTGACTTTAGAAATAAAATTAAGAACTAGATGTTTCCTAACATCTATGCCCAGTATCATAATTGACTCCATTTGATCACTGTCATATAAACACAAGAGTTTCTTTAGGGATAGACTGATTTAAAGGTGTTACTTATGGGTATAAAACTACAGTGCAATAATGTGATTGTAATGTTGAATATACTCCTTTCTCCTACGATACTTTATACACCCTAGCAGGTTATCTGACCTTTGGACAGCTGAACTGAATGCTATAAAGGATAAAAGATTTCCAAAAGAAACAGAAATCAAATCAGAGAAGGCTGTGTTCATGATGTTGGTTTTATTTGGTCAAACTTCAGTTATATGTATACTATTAATTTTGGTTCAGACTTGCATTTAGTGTTTTACTGTGAACAGATATTTATGATGCCATCTAGAACTTTTTCCTGCAAGCTTGGATGTGCCTTGTTCTGGCCTGATGCAAAAAGATTTGTCTCTGAGATTTTCCTCAGTCTTTCACGTTGTCGGTTTTATTCATCATCTGATGAAGTCCAAAACTGACAGTTAAATGAATGATACATTTTCCTAATTACCTTCTATTCCTAATTTATATGATTTGTATTCTATTGGCAGAAAGATACTGAAGATGAGGTACGAGATGTCATCCGCAGTAATCTTCACCTCCAGGGCAAGGTAATCTATATGCATTTTTTAAATGGGATTTTTCTTCCTTTGAGTTCACTTGTTGGTGCTGTATAATGACAACCTGCCTTGGCTCATTAGGATGACTTGTAATCCCTTTTTCTGTTCTCTCGAGTAACTTATTTATGTTAATTGCTAAATGGCAGGTTTTTAATGTGTATCTACATGCATTATGTACTATAACATGGCCTTTCAAATCCCTTCCTATGCACACCCCAAATATGAAATTGGAGATGGAAGCAATGTCTATCACTTTTTAAACTCCGCCTACTATTATTTCAGATAAAATCTGCAAAATGCTTTAAGTTACTTAGTATCAGTTTGAAGTGTCAAGGAAAAGGAAGCTGCCACTTTGGCACACTCTATATAGTGAAAAACCTCTGCTTTACTAAGTTTGTTCCTGGTTTTCAGCCCAGAGAAAAGAAGGCATTTTGGAAAAAAATCTAGATTTTTGTTACTGAATTCCAGTTAACACCAGATGAATAGCCTTAGGGAAAAAGTCCTGAAATAGCCAGTGTAGTTGAACTGTTTTATTAATGCTTCAAATAATGATAGAGAAGCCAGAATATGGAAGTGTAATGAAATTATGTATGCTTCTCCTCTGTNTTTTTTTTTTTTTTTGAAAGGGTATTTAAGAATTACCCAAAAGTCTAGATTCCACTGCAACCTGTGCATGGCAATAATTTTATTTTTTTTAATGAGCTAGTAGTAAGATGGTTCTTCCCGAGTAATATGTGAAGATTAATCTTTCCCCCATCATATTGTCCATGTATCATTGCCATGTCAAACAAGAAAATGTACAGGTTGGGGTTTTTGAGAGCTCACAAGATGTAATTTTGCAGAACTAATAATTAGCATTTTTCATAAAATATTAGAAATAAAAATCCACTAGCTTTAAATTACAGGGATTGTACATAGAAAAGTTTACCACTGAAAACAAAAGCTTGAAATACTTATAGCAAATATTGTTATACACTAAGAAGCAGAAGAAAAACCTCAGGCAAAGTACTAGGAAGGAAAGAGCATTTTTGGAGGTCTTGATTGTAAGCAATGTGCTTGCCATGAACATAAAAACCTTAAATGTGATGTGATTTTGTGTATAACCTTCCACAGTGTTTTATTAATGATGAAGATAGATATTTCTGTTTTGCCATTTTCAGTATGTCTATATTGTCATTTTGTGAGTCATGCAGTTTTAAGTCTTGCCTGGCATTTCATGTTGCTACTTAACACTTGTCCTCCTGTTTTAACTACTTCAGTTTCTTTTTTATTTCTTCAGTGTTACATTCTGCTGTTTAGAAATTTCTGTCTGTTACTGCTTTGTTGCCTGGAAGTAATGATACTTGGTACCTTGATACGTGCTTTCTCTTCAGAAACTTCCTGTGCTTCAATTAAAAGTTTGCTATTATTAAGCAACATATTCCCTCCTCTGTTTATACCACATGAGAATAAAACTGTTCTAAACTTCTTAGACTGATGAAATCTCACAGTGCCTTGATAATTAAGAAGGAAGTAATCTTGGCTAATCCAAAGTACATGTTGTTGGATTTTCCAGTAGTAAATTTTACAGCAGTGACTCTAGATTTTCCTGTTGCAAAATGAATTTCCATTGGAAGATGAAAATCTGTAAGAAAACTACATAATACATAGATAAAAAAACTAAACAGCTACTGTAGTTATCTTTATAGATATTTACATATTTTTTACTAGCTTTGAAGAGCTCTGATTTTGACCTGTATATAAAAAGTACTCAATTCAACTAAAAAAAAAAAAAGAATCCTTTATTGCTGACATATTCTAGAGTTCACATTAAACCTGATCGTGTAACTTAATTACTTAAAAGTATAATGTATAAGGTTAAATTCAGTAGTTGTGTCCAAAGTACAATATAATTTATTCCATATTTCTTTGATGTAGTTGGTATTCAGTCACTGTTGTGACTGACTCCGGTACATGTCAGGTACAGTCAAGTATGATGTTTCTTATTAAGAAAAAATGTTGCCATCATGCTATATGCATATATTATTCTTTTGTTGTCTGATTGAATCAGACATAAAAGGAATGTAGGCCAAATGGTCTTATAAATTTATATTAGTGTTTAATGCTATGAATTAATGCATAACTTAGTTATAATGGTGTTTGTGTAAAGTGGCTTTCAAACCATAGGAAAAATACCACTTTTCGAAAGGCAATATTCTTTCTTCAGGTGGTGTTTCCCACTAACTATGTACTTCTCATAGACACCATGTTCTGTCATTTGTGTTAGAGCTAACATGTAGTTTATCTCGATTTCTCTTTGGAAAAATGCACTGTTTGAGAATCATCCTTCCGAATCTGTAGCTATTAATGTTGTGGCGTCTATTTCATGCATTTGTCTACCTTTGTCTACATTTGTCTTCACCCTGTTTCTGTTTTTCCTTTCCTTGCATGCCTGCATGCTGTTACTCAGTACCGAGCCTTTTATTTCAAGAAATTGATGACGAAACTTGCATTCATTTTGACATGGATGAAGCTCAAGTCACCAAAATCTTCTTCCAGCCATTCTAATTCACACCTTGAAATGTCAACTACTCACACCCTTAGAAAACTACCTATACACAAAAGCTGTACCTTGATAAAATGTGAGGAGTCCTCAGATCAAAAGACATCTCCACCTGTGATTAAAAACTCTTTTGTGGACCATCCATTCATGGTGATCCAGTCAAATGCTCACGCAAAGACTGTGGATGTGACAGTTGTTAAGAAATGGAAAAGCCGAAAGGTGGAAGAAATGCCTGCCAGTTGCGGCTTTCTAGGTTGTAATAAGCTATTATTGAACGAATGTGTAAGTTTATAATCATTCCTGGAACTTGAGTAAACTGTGTGTCATAAGATGTTTTATGGAGATGAATTAGCATTATTGTCTCATCTTAGGCACAAATTGAAATCTGGATCCACAAAGATGTTGTAGGCAAGTAAGTGCTGAGTCCAAGCCCTATTTGAGTCTATAGTGTTTAGGCCCCTGTGTGCTCTGGGTTAGGCATTGTATTTGTCATCAGTGTAACTGGCATGGTAAAGGGTTGCAGACTGTGTTGCATCAGCATTGATTAGCAGAAGGACTGGGGAGACAAAATAAACCAAAAAAGAGATTGCTAATTGTAAAACGGAGAACTACAGATCAGTGAAATAGAAAAAAAAATGAGGTGTAAAGAGAATTTTTTTTAAAAAATTGGTTTTTATAGTTCTTTATAATTTGTGGGGCTAATAAGCAAATTCATCTTGAATTCATTTATCCTAAATTAACTTTTTATTTTAGCTGCTAGTTGGTAAAATTAGGATTTTCTAACAATTGAAAAAATTTAAAAATAGACTTAAATAATAGTAATACTACTAATCGCCATGACTGTAAGCTAAGTAATCCCAACTAGTAAAGCAACCATTTAAATGTTTGGTTTAATAATGCATAAGTCAGTGTACTAGGTTGTGCCTGTCTACCTCATATTCATCACTTTTTCTCAAATAACGTTTTCATTGCTGGTGCCAGTGTTATTTGTTGTCCCATGATCATTTGCTATTTGTATGATTATTAGCATTTTAGTTCTCTGGAACAGGTTGCCCACAGAAACTGTGGGTGCATCATCCCTGGAAGTGCTCAAGGCAAGGTTGGATTCGGGCTTTGAGCAATGTGATCTCATGGAAGGTGTCCCTTCCCATGGCAGAGGGGTTGGAATTAGATGGTCTTTAAGGTCCCTTCTAACCCAAAAAGTTTTATGATTTTATGGAAGCTCTTAAAAAATATTGCTCAAATCAGTCTTTAGTTTTGTTCTTACAGTCAGTATAGTGGATACTGTATGGATTAGCTGCGTAAAGGTGTGGAGTAGCCATAGAAAGTGCTTCAGTTGACCTCGGCAGCAGTTTCTATACTAATTAAACTGCTTGACCCTGTGTTTGGAACATTTTGCCTCGGTGACATGTGAAATCTTTCTCCTGCAGCTTGAGGATCCCGCCATTAGGTGGCAGATGGCACTTTACAAAGATTTACCAAACAGGACCGAAGATTGCTCAGATCCAGAGAAGACTGTGGAAAGGGTCCTTGATATCGCTAATGTACTGTTTCACCTGGAACAGGTCAGACACATTTTACCAATTCCATTGCTTCTTAATCTAAATAAAAATAGTCACCCTTTCATTTATACTTGCACCTGCTGTATTTAATGTTATGTTCTTTTTTCTTTATTTTGATGTTTACATGCTTAATCTTGTGTTTTGCAGTCCAGTTTCATGGTCATATTGGTCATTGGTGTTTGCAACAGCTCCAGCAATGATTTGTTCGGCCAACCTGGCCAACTCATATATTCCTTGCTACATTCAAAAAACAGTAAAAGCAGATTGGAAGAATCCTTTTTTCCTGAGAAAATTCTGGTAGAATCTCTAAGTTGTTTCGGAATCTGGCACAAAGCTCTATTAGATAATATAATATTTTTTTGTATTAAGGTGAACTTCACATGTGACTGGAACAATTTGAAATTTAAAAAAAATCTCCCATATTGATATATCTTTGCAGTCAAAAACTACTTGATAAATTAGTGTTGCCATTTTACTTATTGAATTGTTATTTATGTTGCACTTCAGATTTATTCTGAGGTTTTTAGGCTTTTTAAAATGTACTGAAGAAACGGGACATTAACTTGGAAGGCATTCATAGTGGCAGAGATGAACACTGATGGCTGCAC